>JASDQU010011720.1:127330-142413 GCA_032191745.1 Picea mariana
AAAAGAGATTACACCTGCCTGGTACATCGACAGTGATGTGAGCGTAGGTGGTTTCCACTTTATTTCCCATCTTCTAAGGCAGGATTATCCCTTTCAGTTCCCCGTTGCTGCCATTAGCTTGGTAGGCCTTCTCCTCAACTCCAACACAGAGACCAGACCTTCGGGTAAGAGCGGCTTCCTCTTTTTCACAAGCAAGTGGGGACAATACCATAGGTGCCATTAGTTGTTTGAGCGATAGCGAGTTCCTTAGTAATGTTGTGTGAGCATGAGCGAGTCCATTAGTAGAGTTATTAGAGACCCTAATTACTGCTATAGGATGGAACACTTCTAGAGAAGTTATCGAGGGGAAACGACGGAGAAAAGAACTCAAACTACTGCTATTGGGATGGTACAGTAATAGAGTAGTTATCGAGGGGAATAGCCTGAGAAAGAACCTTGACAACTGTTATTTTTGATGGAACAGTTCTGAAAGAAGTCATTAAGGGGGGAGAGCCTAGCGTTCATTAGTAGAGCAAAAAGCCTCAGAGTCTCACGGTCTCATAAGCTATGACAATTGGTAGTATGAAACGTTTGTGTTAGCGCCTAGGACGTCCCATCTGAATGTCATACAAAACCCGAGACTACCTGAGGTAGCAAGTCTGTGACTGGCATTATGTTTATATTGTCTTGCAGGGACTTGCTGCCTTTATGTTTATGTTTCATGTGTTAAACTTGAATGACAAGAACACTTTGTTCGCTGTTCCAACAGATTAACTTATAAGTTATGACTTTTTTATATTAGAATTTTGACAATAAAATAAAAAATGTAAATATAGTTTTTAACATTTATATATAAATAAATTTAATTTTTTTAGGAATTAAGAAAACTAGATGACAAAATATGTATCTCGAAACTCTTGACCAATAGGGTTTTCAAAATTTTTATGGAGCGATTGATTAAGAGAGACTCTAATTATATTATTTATAAAATAAATAAAAATATATCACAATGCATGTATTAAAAAACACAAATACAAAAAACTGTCATGAATACAATTTCAAGTTTTTTAAAGATAGCTTCAAGAGCATGGAAATTTCTTATTTAAATTTTATTTTAGTTTTAAAAAATAGAATTACTTTTTTTAGTTTTTTATGAAATTAATGATTTATTTTTTAAAAATTGAAAATTAAAACTTCAATTACTTATTATTTCAAGAGAGATTTTTTTTATAATTGGGAAACCATCATACAATAGTGTTAAGGATAATGTGTTAATGATAATGGAAAATAAAAAGAGTCTAGCAAGGAAATCTAATGTTATTGCTCTTATGTCCCCACATTATGCCTACTCAAATCTTGTGATTTTACATTTTTTGAGGAGGTGTAACACCACGAAGTTTTTTACTTGGTTGTTTGGAAACACCAAGGATACTTCGTTCGAATTACGCCTCTTCACCTAGAGCATACCCATACTTCATTCAAGCTACCGATGAGTCACACTCCTACTCTAGTGCAACTCTTGTATACTTAGACATTGTTAATTGCTTTAACACTTAGTCATATATAAGCATGCATCCATGAGAAACCAAAAGAATTGTGGAACAAACAAAAGAGAGACACAGGTATAGTGCAAGTGGCACAAACCATGCCTAATACTTGGCTAAGTATTTGTTATTGTGAAACAATTACAACATAAGCACTACCGACTCAACGTACAATAGAACAGAGTCAAACGACTCGTCTCACCTCACCAACACACTCATACACAGATCGTCACCAAGACTCTACATCACAATCATCTCTGCAACCTCCTCTGTTGCACCTCAGACGCACCCTCAACCGCAGACTTAATATCTCTTCGTTTCTACGGAATCTGTCTCTTTGTTTCTGCAGACTTCATAGATATCGATTCTCCCTCACAAATACCTTCAACATACCTACATTTCCAGCCTTCCCCAAAACCATCCCAAGAAAAGCTTTCCCAAATTTTTCCACTGAATCCACCTCAAGGAAGCACAAGTCCTCCCAAGTGGAGCGACTTGGGTCCTTGAGGGAGTTCCTCCTCTTCATCTGCCTTAGAACCACATAGCTATCTTTCTCTCCTTATCTTTGCCAAAAATTGCCTTCCTTGGTTGTGTGCTCTTATTCTCTAATAGGCTCTCTAAAGGTCACCATCGTGTTGGTTGTGGAGCCTGATTATCTTCTTGGTTCATAGATTGTTTCAAATGCGTTTGGACCTCATTACCTGACGGGGGGTTATGGGGAGGATTCCCCCCCCACTTCTCACCAGGGGGGTCCAAGAAGGGGGGGGGAAGAGAGAAATTTTGGAGCCCCCCCACTTGGCGAGGGATTCGAGGGAAGTGCCCCCGAAGTGAAATTTTGGGAAATGTTTCCTTATAAAATGTTGTAATTTCATAATCAATTTGGACCATTCATTATAAGGTCGTAGATATGATGGTAGAAGTTATGTTAGGGATTTTTTCCCTAGAAGAAAAGTGTTAGAAAAGGGGCAGGCCCAGGGTTCAAATTTAACAGCGCACCAACAAGCCCTGACTACTGGCCCTTTCAGCAACACCTACGAAGCAGATGCAATCTCACCCGAGGTAGCAATAGGGGGTTGCAGGACACAGGTGTCTACAACCAGAGGAAATGCAAAGTGAATCCAAAACACAACACAAAACAATCCATCTATTCTTTACCACTCTTAGGCTTACTCTGCAAGTTATATCTCAAATCTAACACAACAATGCAACAATGATATAACATATAACAAATAACACAACATCAATCATGCAAAACAACCAGATATACGTGGTTCACCCTCTCCCTAGGGCTACGTCCATAGAACTGTGTTTCTTGATATATTATATGAAAACATACAATTCTATCTATGCAATTAGTTGCATATCTCTTTCTCTCCCTCTTTGTCTCTCCCCTCCCTGTGCACCCAGCTGAAGATCTTACAATAAAAGAATTCTCTTACAACAGAATACTTCTCTCACGCAACAACAATAATCAATCAACATCAACAACCACAACAACCCCTCCTCACTCCTCTAGCTCTTTATTTATACATTACAATGACTCTCAGACAACCTTAGACCAGGGACTAAGTGTCAAAACCCTAAATACCAAAACCCTAGGTGTCAAAAACCTAGGTCCCATGCAACCTATATCTTAAGGGCTTCGTCAGCCTATTCTTCCTTATTTCCCATGAGGTGCTCCAAAGAATCTGTTGGTGGCATTTTTCGCTTGATGAGTTGTCCCAAATCCATCTTCTTTGTTGATATGTCTTCCTTGATCTTCTCTTCCAACGGCTCAATTTCTCTTACTTCGCTCCTTTTTTTCTTCTTCTTTGACCACTTCGACCCATTCTCGGTTTATGTGAATTCCACGTAGTTCGTACTTCGATTTTCTTCCTTAATCTTCGCTTCCTTCCATAACCAAGGGCCAACAGGCCCCCAACACTCACATGTGACTCGTCCTGAGTCACTGCAGGGTTGAACCTTCGGTATCACTTCGACTACAAACTATGCGGAGCAACCTATGCTTGTTGCTCTGTCCCTCCCTATTGTGTGTTGACTGTCTTTTCTGTGTCTGGTACCCAGTTTCAACTACACCTGATACCTAGACCCTTCTTTTCTTTGTTTTTATTGAGAGTTGTGAGGCAGCTCGTTGTCATAACGCAATCTCAACTAACTCCCATTTACCAAACCTTCTTTCCATTCTCCATTAAGGGTCTTTAGTTGCGCGACTCCTCCTTCTATAATATAGGCAACTTCAAATGGCCCTAGATAATGTGTCTTGAACTTCCCTGGATGCTTCATGAACTTGTTGTCATATACCAATACCAGATCTCCTTGCTTGAATGATTTATTCTTGATATGTCTGTCATAGTAGGCCTTTTCTCATTCTTTCTGTACCTACTGATGAATTCCTGCAGTAAACCTGTCTTCCTCTCATTCCACCAACTGCGCAAGCCTGTCTTTCACAACGCTAGTGTCATCCATATCTATAAATGCTGCAATTCTTAAGCTAGGGACCAAATATTCCATAGGTACCATTGCTTCCAAGCCATATACCAACTTAAATGGGGTCTACGTTGTCATCTTCTTGCAAGTAGTTCTATAAGCCCATAATACTGTTGGCATTCTCAAATCCCAATCCTCTGTTCACACTGCAAATATTCGTCAGCATTGTCTCTAAGATCTTATTGAAATCTTTGACTGTACCATTCACCTGTGGATGGTATGGAGTGCTCTTCTGATGGTGAACTTCAAATTCCTGAGTCAGGGCTTCAATAGTCTTATTGATAAAATGTGTACCTTGATCGCTCATAAGGATCTTTAGACATCCAAATCGGGTTATGATATCATCAAATATGAAGCATGCAGCTGTCATTGCACTACAGTCCTTAACTACTCTTGCTTCTTCCCATCTGGTCAAGTACTCTATAGCAGTGATGATGTATCTATCTCCTGTGCGCCTTCCTGGTGGGTTAATAGGTCCCACAAAGTCAATGGCCCATTTCTCAAATGCTTGTAAAGTTAGCTGAGGTTCTAGAGGCATAAAATCTCTTCTGGAAGGTTTCTCAACTCTTTGGCATACATCGTAGGATCTGTAGTATTCTTTAACATCTTTATGTAAAGTAGGCGAACAAAGGCCAGCTCTGAGAACCTTTTGTGATGTTGCTTTCCCTGAATAATGTTCTCCTCCGATGCCTTCATGTGCTTATGCCAGAATCAGAATATTTCTTCCTCTATAACACATCTCCTCAAAATCTCATCTGGTCCCATCTTATATAGTTTTCCAGCTATAAGTGAAAACTCTGTAGTGCGAACTACTAGTTGCTTCTTTTGAATGATTGTATACTCGCAAGGTTCCATTCCTATAGATATGAACTAGACTATCTCGATGAAGTGATCATCAATTTTTCTAATTGCCAACAGTTGTGCATCTGGTAGTGTATCCTCCAAACTGGTAGGTTCCTCTCCATATTCTAACCTAGGCAAGCGGTCATGTGCCTTTTTCATTCTCCCTAGCTTGACCACAATATCAAAATATATCTCTGTAATAACAATATCCATATGCATATTCTTCCCCCCAACACTGGCTTGTTGACTAATTATTTCAACGCAGAGCGATCAATGATCTTAAAATGTCCTCCCAATAAGTAGTGTCTAAACTTTTGCAACGCGTAGACCATAGCTAAACCTTCTCTTTCAGTGGTAGTGTAATTTATCTCAGTTGTAAAGATATTCCTTCTAGCAAAGTCTAGTGGGTGGTCAATATCTCCTGCTCTTGGTTGTGCTAACACTGCTCCTAATGCAATAGATGAAGCATCGACNGAACATGGAATTCCTTACTCCAATCTAGGAAAACCAGAATAGGCACAGTAACCATATTTTTCTTTAGTGTATCGAAGCTCTGTTGGCATTCCTCTGACCATTGAAACCGTCGGTCTTTCTTTAAAAGATTTTCCACGGGTGTTGTTATGTGTGCATATTCCTTGATAAACTTTATGTAGTATCCAGTATGTCCTAATGAAGTGCACAGTTGTCTAATCGAAGTAGGGGGAGGTAGATCAACAATGATGGCAATCTTGGAAGGATCTAACAACAACCCTTTCTTACATACAATGTGTCCCAGTATTACTCCAAAAGGTGAAATTAAGATGCACTTCTTCAGTTTCAGGGCAATCTGACATTGCCTGCACTTATCCAACATTAGTCTCAAACATTCAATATGATTTTTCAATAAGCTAAAAACATTCCAATCATCAAAATATGATTCCAAAAATTTATGTAAAAATTCCTTGACTGCTTCAACCACCACTGTGGAAAATATGGCTAGTGCATTATTCAATCCGAAAGGCATCATAGTGTAGTAGAAAGAACCCCATTCTGTTGCAAATGTGGTCTTATGTACGTCTTCGTTAGCAATCCTGATCTGGTGATAACCTGAAAATCCATGTGTGAAGGAGTAAACTTCTTGTGATCCTACATTATCTAACACTTCATCAGTAAATGGTGTAGGGAATGGATCATGTAAACATGCATCATTCAGTTTCCTTAAATCTACATAGATTCCGATCTCTCCTGACTTCTTATCCTGGACCACCATAGGGCTAATCCATTCTGATTCTGCAATAGGTTCTATGATTACTACTTCCAACATTCTGTCTAATTCAATCCTAACTTTCTACTTATACTTGGGATCCAGTCTGTAGGGTCTTTGCTTGACTGGCCTTGCATATGGTTTCAAAGGGATCTTCATTTCTCCCAGGGGCCCGTTAATACCCTTCATGTCTGTGAACTTGGTTGCAAACACGTCCTGATATTCATGTAGTAATTTTGTAATCTTACCAATAGTTTCATCATCCCAATAATCTCCAACATTGGCCAACTTAGGTGTTTTCTATGTTCCAATATTAACTTTACTGATTTTAATTGGTTTTCCAATGGAAGGTAGTTCAATCCCTAGCCCTTCTATGTCTCTCTGTCCTTCAGTTTCTGCGATGTTCACATTCCTAGGATCATCATCTTCATCAAGCCACATTGGGTTCAAGCCATGAACCAAGAAATTGAATCTATTGAGAAGAACAAGACATGGGATCTTGTTGATCTTCCCAAACATAAGACAAGTGTTGGTGTCAAGTGGGTTTACAAGACTAAACTTAATGAAAAGGGGAAGATTGAAAAAAGAAAAGGAAGACTTGTTGCCAAATGATTCTCACAACAATCAGGCATTGATTATGGTGAAACATTTTCTCCAGTAGCAAGGTTGGACACTGTAAGGACTCTCTTAGCCATAACAACTCAACACAAATGGAAAGTATACCAGATGGATGTCAAGTCAACTTTCTTGAATGGTATCTTAGAAGAAGAGGTATATGTGGATCAACCACCTAGATTTGAGGTCAATGATTTGGATGGATATCGGTGGCCACCCACCTTTTCCAACTAGCTCAAAACAGGTTTTTGGCAATTTTGGCAATTTACTATTTTTAGCAGTTTTAACTTTCCGGGCCATTTTAAAGGCATAAATGAAGGTTTTTTTGGATCGAGCTACTCAATGATATATAAAGGAATTATTGAGCCCAAAAAATTAATCTCCTCGATGATACCTTTCCAACGGGCTATCACACGCCTAAAATGGTGATTGTATGCAAAAGTTACGACCTAGGGAAGTTGATGTACTAACTTACCCAAATGGGGCCCACATGAATTTTGGCGCTTCATCTCCTAGGGTTAGGTTTTTGGATGTCTAGGGTTTTTGGAATTCTTGTTTATTGTAAAAAGTCCTTTAGAGCCTCGTTGTAATCTTTTTCTTGCGAATGTGTGCAATTGTCACATCTCTTCTCAGAGATAAGCCGCCACCATTCCAGCAAGCTTGTTTCCACTGCATTTTACAGTTTCATCTTATTTCATTATTGAATAGAAAACTAGTTTTACTGTATCTCTGTTATTTTGTGTTAATCACTTGTTAATAATCTGTATTCATTTCGTTCTGCTCATAAAGTCTGGATCAATGGTATCAGAGCGGTCTGCTCCTTGTCATCTTAATGCATGTCCCCAACGAGGTCGAAGTACAAAGAGTTGGGTCTCAAGCTTGTTTCTCTTGAGGACATAATCTCTTGCACGCCCAAGCGACCTCTCATGGTAGGAGAAAACAAATATGATGGGATAGGAGATCCTTTCAAACTATTGATTGAGGAAGCCCTCACACAATAGAGGAACGAGATGATGGATAGTTTCGCGCAAATCCTTCGGTGACTACCAATAGGGGATGCATCTTCTTCGAACGGAGGTGTCTCCCCCTTCAAGTTACAAATAAACTTCGATATTCCTATATTTTAAGGTCATATAGACACAGATGTTGTAGACAAGTGGTTGAATATACTAGAAGGGTATTTTTCTGTCCATAACTTTTCGAATAGAGAAAATATTACTTTTGCACTCCTCAAAGTCGTTCCGCGTGTCAAAGATTGGTGGAAAATTTCTGTGAGCAAAAGGAAACAAAGGAAACCTCATTATTTGTAGTCATAACCACTTGGGAATCCTTCAGGGATGCTATTAAGGAACAATAGTACCCTATTGGAAGTTATGACAACATGTATACCAAATTGACCACACTGCGGCAAGAAAGAGACCAAGCAGTACCAGATTTCACAAATATCTTCCATACCTTGTGCACCAAGCTGGGTATCAAAGATTCAGAGTGACATCTGGTGATCAATTATCGTGATGCTCTGCATAGATACATCCAGACCGAAATGGAATTTCTAGACATCTCATCCTTGGGCGCGGCCTACCGATATGCTGTCAAAATCGAACAGAAGCTCAAACAAAAGATGCGACAATTTGGGCCTGGGAACCCCTCACAACAAAAGCCAAGAAAGGGTGACCCCAACCCATAGAAAAAAGGAAAGAGAAAATATGGAAAATATTAGGACTACTAGTCCAAGATGCAAGCAAAGAAGGACACCAGAAAGACAAAGAAAGATACCAGGAAGTGGTGTGACTTCTATAAGAGCCCTTGGCATAACACTGTTGATTGTCACTCAAAACAGTCATTGGTGGCTGAAGTGAAAGCCTCTGAGTTAGATAAGGATTCTGACTCTGAGCTAGAACCAGAAAGGGAAAGACAGATCATTGATGTGGAACCCAGTGCCACCATTGCTACCACCAAGCTCCAGCCTGGTGAACCAGACGATCCAGAAGAAGGAGAGGGCCTCTTCCATTCACAGATTTGGGTAAAAGGCACCCCACTACACTTCATCGTTGATAGCGGTAGCCAGAAGAACCTCATCTCAGTAGAGGTCGTCAAGCGGCTGGCCCTGCCAACAATGCCGCACCCACAACCCTACACCATTGGATGTCTCCACCAAGGAAGTGATCTCCACGTCAGCCAATAGTGTCGACTATCGTATGACATAAAGCCCTTCAAAGATGAGGTATTTTGTGATGTTTCTCCTCTCGAAGTTTGTGATGTTCTTTTGGGCCAACCTTATTTATGGAAATGTCATGCTGTATATGAGTCTAGGCCTCGTAGTGTTATTATTACTTTCAATAGGAAATTGTACAGGATACATGAGGAAGTACCACCTAGTGCTATTTCCTTGGTCTCTGCTAAACAATGTAGGAAGGTCATCTCTCAGATGGGGAAGTTTTTCTTCTTCATGATTCGCTCTCAGAATAACCGAAAGATCACAGCCACATCCAGGGTCTCTGCGACCGACCTCTCCACACAGCGGAAGAAAGTAGATAAGGCCGTCGAGGAATACTCAGATATCTTCTCCTCACCTACAGGGGTACCTCTGCACTGCCAAGTCAAGAACCCCATCGATCTGACCCCCGATGCATTGTTGCCCAATGGTCCAGTCTATCATCATTCTTTGTTATAGAATGAGGAGATCAAGTGAGAGATCCAAGAAATTCTCCACAAGGGGCACATCCGCCCTAGATCATCACCTTGTGGGAGCCCAATCATGCTAGTACAGAAGAAAGATGGAACCTGGTGACTCTGTATTGATTACCAGGCTCTGAATAAAATCACAGTCAGAAACCGGTACCCGATTCCCCGAATCGACGACCTCCTTCATCAACTCATGGGGGCCAAATACTTCAGTAAGATTGATCTGAAGTCTGGCTACCACCAAGTCTTGATAGAACATCAAAATGCTTCAGGCTATGCCGTGGGCACCGTTCTCACTCAGCACGGCCACCCCGTGGCCTATCATAGTGAGACACTGTCAGATACTATCCGTAAGTACCCTACTTACGACAAAGAAATGTACTCCATTGTGCAAGCCTACCACCAGTGGAGACATTACATTCTTGGGAAAGAGATAGTCATCCACACTGATAATAAGCCACTGCAGTTCATGCAGACACAAGGAAAATTTCAGAATGACCACCATCAAAGTGGTCGACATACTTGCAACAATTCCACCTCAACATCAAGTATAAAATAGGAAGCAAAAATCGCTTTGCTGATTGCCTGAGTAGACCACCATTCACGGCACTCACCATGGTGCTATACTCTTGCAGCCATGAGACATCTGGATGACCCCAACTCTATGAGACAGACCCTGACTTCACCACCACCTACCAAATGTTGGGTGCAAATATAGTTGTCGATAATTTCCATATTCAGGATGGGTTGTTGTTTCGTCTGGTCCATATTTGAGTTCCATCAAGTGAGAGAGATAAGATGATCTGGGAAGCCCACTACAGTTGGTTGGTAGGACACTTTGGCATCGAAAAGACAGTGGCGATGCTACAAAAACATTTCTACTGGTCGAAACTTCGAGAGGAGGTCAACAAGTATATGAGGTCCTACACTGCTTACACTATTGCCAAACCAACCACTAAGAAATAGGGCTTGTACACCCCTCTTCCTACTCCTGATAGGCCATGGAAATCCATCTCAATGAACTACATGGCGGGCCTCCCATCCACCAAGCGAGGAAATGACTATGTTTTTGTGGTTGTTGATTTCTTTTCTAAGATGGTGATTCTGGTTGCCTGGAAGAAGAGCATCACAACATAGGCCACTGCCAAGATCTTCTTTGAATGAGTCTGGGTACATTTTGGAATCCCACAAACCATTATCTCAGATTGGGACACTCGATTTCTCAGCACATTCTGGTCGATCCTTTGGTCACTGCAAGACACCAAGCTCACCAAATCCATGGCCTTCCACCCCCAAACAGATGGCCAAACCGAGGTTGTAAATCGAATGATTGTGCATATCCTTCACATGTATAATTCAAAGCACCCTCGCACATGGGATGAGAGCCTTCCCTATGTACAACATAGATACAATCGAGCCCTACATAGCTCAACCGGCCACATCCCCTTTCAGGTGGGGTTGGGATTCCAACCATTGGGTCCCATAGATGTTGTACTTCCCCTTGCCACCACCTCAACGGACTCATCTCCTGCTCCAACTGAAGCTGAAAAAGCCACCTGGTTCATTGAGAGGATCCAACACATCCGCCAATAGGTTCAGGATATCGTATATAAGTCCAATGAAAAGTACAAACAACGCCATGATCAACATCGAGTGCCATATAAGTTTTAGGTGGACGACAAAGTTTGGTTGCACTTGTAGAAAGAACACCTTACAGGACCCCATTGAAAACTTCGCCCACTCCGTTATGGGTTGTACACTATCACCAAGGTTGTGGGGGATAATGCTTTTGAGCTCAACATTCCTCCTTTCCTTGGCCTGCACCCAGTGTTCAATGTGGATCTCCTTCGCCCTTATTTCCCACCATTATTGGACACCTCNCTAAGGAGGGAGGATTGATCCATATGGATATCGATGGCCACCCACCTTTTCCCACTGGCTCAAAACAGTTTTCTGGCAATTTTGGCAATTTACTAGTTTTAGCAGTTTTAACTTTCGGGGCCATTTTGAGGGCCTAAATGAAGGTTTTTCAGGATCAAGCTCCTCAATGACAGCCAAAGGAATGATTGAGCCCCCAAAATGAATCTTTTTTATGATACCTTTCCAACGGGCTATCACACACCTAAAATGGAGATCGTATGCAAACGTTACGACCTCGGGAAGTTGATGTACTAACTTACCCAAATAGGGCCCACATGACTTTTGGCGCTTCATCTCCTAGGGTTAGGTTTTTGGATATCTAGGGTTTTTGGAATTCTTGTTTATTGTAAAAAGGCCTTTAGAGCATCATTGTAATCTTTTTCTTGGAAATGCGTGCAACCGTCACATCACTTCTTAGAGATAAGCTGCCACCATTCAAACAAGCTTGTTTCTGCTGCATTTTACAGTTTCAGTTTATTTCGTTATTGAATAGAAAACTAGTTTTATTGTATCTCTATTAGTTTGTGTTAAGCACCTATTAATAATCTATATTCATTTCGCTCTGCTCATAAAATCTGGATCAATCAAAGACCATCCAACCAAAGTGTATCGGTTGAAGAAATCCTTCTATGGCTTAAAGCAAGCTCCAAGAGCTTGTTACAACATAATTGATACTTACCTGATCAAGAGTGGTTTCAATAGAAGCCAAAATGAGCCAACTCTATACATCCAAACATATCAACAAGGTAAAATATTGCCTGTTTGTCTATATGTTGATGAGATGATATATACCAGAAATCTTGAGTTAACCAGTTTTAAACATGCCATGCAATTTGAGTTTGAGATCAGAGATATTGGCATAATGAAATATTTTTTGGGGATTGAGGTTGACCAATCAACCAAAGGGATTTTTGTCTGTCAACAAAAGTATGCAACAAACATCATCAAAAGATTTTGCATGGAAGGCTGCAATCCAGTAGAAACTCCTATACCCCTAGGCACAAAATTGAGCAAGCAAGATGAAGGCCCTACAATGGATTCTACTTTGTACAAAATTTTAGTAGGTAGTTTGTTGTATCTTACAGCAACTAGGCCTGATATTATGTATGCAACCAACTTTGTTTTGAGGTTCATGGAATCTCCCAAATATTCTCACTGGAAGATGACAAAAAGGATTCTGAGATACGTTGCTGGCACTCTCAATTTTGGTTTATGTTACACTCAGTTTGAAGATAATCATCCTTCTAGTTACATTGACATTGATTTTGTAGGCAACCTAGATGACTGGAAAAGCACCCTAGGGTATGATTTTCACCTGGGCATGAATATGATTTATTAGGCATCAAAGAAATCAATATCTTCTACAGAGGCAGAGTATGTCACTGCTACCTCAACTTCATGTCAAGTTGTGTGACTGCAAAGACTATTGAATGACATGTCACATAGAGAAAAGGAGCCAACTCCTATCTTCTGTGATAATAATTCAATAATTTCTTTATCAAAAAACCATGTTTTTCATAAGAAAAGAAATCACATTTACACTCGCTTTCACTTCATACACGAGCTAGTCAATAATGGTGAAATCATAGTTCAATTTTGTGGCTCACGAGACCAACTCGTAAACATCTTTACAAAGCCATTGGGAAAAACCATTTTTGATTTTTAGAGACAACACTTATGCATTATCAGTGCTCATGTTTGTAACTATTGAGTTTAAGAGGGAGTGTTAGTTATAACCTCAATAGTGTGTGATTGTACACTACCAGTTGTACCAGTTGTTAGGATTTGGTTCTGACTTCCATTCTAGATCTGTCTACTTTGTATTGTCTACTTTGTTTATCGTTTTTTCATTACAACGTTACATGAGATTTGAGTAATATCGTTGGGTCATTTTGTATATCTTTTAACATATTTTTAAGTTCAATTTGTACTCTAAAACGCCTAAATTTTACTTTACTTTAAATGGAAGTTGCAAAGACTTGCCTGTGTCACAAGTGCATAAAGTGGAAGCGTGACATAACTACATATAAACTGCACAACAACCCTGTACAAAAAACACAAAGAATCCAATGTAGTCTTTGTTCAATTCAAAATAATACTGTCATTGCCTAAATATCAATAGCACTATGCCAAATCAACAACATGAAATGAATAAAAATGAAAAATAGGATAACATGATGAACTGTTTGATTGTCATGTGCTCTTAAATAATCGTCCACAGACTTACCTAATGACGATTCTGATTATGATGATATAAAACCTCTCTTGGAAACAAGATCCGAAGACAAACTGCCAGTGCAAGCATAAAGTCTTCCTATTGATATCATTGTAAACCTAATGATTCTACACACCAAATTTTATTATTTTCTAGCACAATTCTTACCCATATCCACAATAATAAAGTAAGTTGGAAAGCATTCTGCAGTAACCATCAAACCATTGTTAATCTCTTGAATAATCACTCTACCATATTCAAGAAGTACAATTTGATAATGCAAACCAGTTGGATACCTGAAACAAAGTGAAATGGATCAAGGAAAGGACAAGTTGAGGGCGACCAAACCAAAACTACTTATTCTATGGCTTTACTATTGGAGTTCCTTTAACTACAAGTTGGCTTCCTTCAATTTCTGAAGCCATATCTAATATAATAAGTTGCAGCTTCATTCCAACGATCAAAACTATCTGCACAATGATGTAATGGAATGGAAATAAGTCTCAAGAAGTTAATCGAAAAACTTTCAAAGATATTAACTTATATAATCAATCATTCAGATTAGTTTGAGATTTTCACATACTTACAATCAAGGGAACAAAAGAAATCCAGTATGCATGCGAGTTTGCTCACACATAAACACATTGCATCAAAATAGAAACGTTAGTGGAAGAAACAAAATAAAACTTTGGGAAGAGATGGAGTTGTGAAGACTTAATATATACATTGATAAGAAAAAAGACCATAGAAAAAACCCACAAAGGAATGTTGCAGATAAAAGTAATAAACAATGTGTGTTAAATGTAAAAAAGAAAGTAGAGATTTTCAAAGGAACAAAAAAAAAGAGGCAAAAAGGTCGTTATTGTGGGGAAAGACCATATCTTTTTAGCAGATGAACTTGATTCCAATAACCCTCTTGAAGTCCTCACCCATTGACCTCTTGATATATTTATGAAAGTCAAATTTTTTATTTTATGACAAATGAGCTTGTGCATAGTTCCAAGAAAGAAAATTTGCAACACTTTCAAATGAATGAAAGCGGTGCTTACATAAGCAAGGTGAGTTGCAAAAGGATAATTTGAAGCTATCGAGACATAGAATAATGAAGACATGGCGCAAGGTCTGGTAATCAACTTTCCTTATTGACCTAAATAATTGTCTAAAGAAGCAAATCTGCAATTCTAAAAAAAATTTAAATACTAAACGGGAAATGAATATCTCTCATATTGCATGCAAACTGGGAATTGAGATATTTTCCTAGATGATCCTATAGGGTTGACGGTGTGCGCAAAGACTACTCTGCACAACGCAGTTTAAAATACTACGCACCAAACAGGCTATGCGACAGAGTTCTCAAGACCACTGCGCAATGCACATACTTCTCAAATTGTTGCATGCTGTGAATATACACACTAAATAAAATGATATACAAATGCGGAATAAAACAGTGCTATGCTTTAACACATAAAATCAAAAATAACACAGAAACTTGTCTAAACACAAAATACTTGATATTAATGAACTACAACGCAGTGCGCTCGGATTACAGAAT
>JASDQU010011720.1:147600-157948 GCA_032191745.1 Picea mariana
AAATGATACTTTGTATCAATGTGCTTGGTTTTTTTGTGAAACACTTGATTCTTTGATAACATGATGGCTGAATTGTTGTCACAAAAAATTGTAGTTGATTCCTTTTGTTCCTTCAACAAATATATTAACATCCTTCTCATCCATACTGCTTGACAAGTTGCGCTTGTGGCTACGACGTACTCTACTTCTGCTGAAGAAAGTGTCACTATGGGCTGCTTCCTTGATTCCCATGATACGATACCTGTTCCAAAATGAAATGTGTACCCATAGGTACTTTTCCTATCATCAATGTTGCCTCCATAATCACTATGAGTGTATCCAATGAGTTTGAAATTTTCTAAAGTGGAGTACTTTATGCCAAAATCTTTTGTTCCATTCACATATCTCAAGATTCTCTTTCCCACTTTCCAATGTGATTCTTTTGGAGTTTCCATGAACCTTGAGATTAAGCTCACTCCATACATAATATCAGGTCTTGTCACTGTTAGATACATAAGACTGCTTACCAGTCTTTTAAATAGTGTGGGATCCACTTTGGACCCTCTATCTTCTTTTCTTAGCTTTAATCCTGTTATGGAAGGTGTTGGTGCTACTTTTGAGTTTACTATATTGAAGCTATTTAATATTTCATGTCCATACTTGGACTGTGAGATAAATATACCAGTTTTGGACTGGTGCACTTCTCCCAGAAAATATCTCATAAGTCCCAAATCAGTCATTTCAAATTCATCCTTCATGACTGACTTGAACTCTTCTATGCCAAAATTACATGTGAATATCAAATCATCCACATATAAAAAAACAATTAACACATTAGCTTGTTGATTTGATTTGATGTACAATGTTGGCTCATTTTCACTTCTCTAAAATCCATTCTGTGTGAGATAGGAATCTATACAATTGTACCCAGCTCCCGGAGCTTGCTTTAATCCATATAGTGCTTTCTTTAATTTGTATACTTTGTTTTCTTGTCTTGGAACCTCATAACCTTGTGGTTGTTTCACATATACTTCATCTTCTAAGTTTTCATTCAAGAATGTTGACTTTACATCCATCTAATAAACTGACCATTTGTACTGCGTGACAATTGCTAACATGGTTCTGACTGTGTCCATGCGCACAACTGGTGCAAATGTTTCATTGTAATCAATTCTAGGTTGTTGTGTAAAGCCTCTCGCAACTAATCTTGCCTTGTACTTATGTACTTTTCCTTTTGCATCTTGCTTGGTTTTATAAATCCACTTGACACTTATGAAATCCTTATCATTAGGTACATCTACCAATTTCCATGTTTGATTATTCTCTATGCACCTGATTTCTTCATCCATGGCTTGTGCCCATACTTCCTCTTTGACAGCTTCTTCAAAATTTAATGGATCATCTATTTGTGAAAACAGAGAAAAGAATGAAAATGAATTTGTTGTGTCTTCATTATAGATGTCGTGCACACTTCTTGTCTTTCTTGGTAACAAACTTGCTAATGTTGGATCTGGAGAAGTAGAAGTATTTGGACTACTTGTTGGTGTTTGTTGTGCTCTAGGTGTGGACTGTGCACTTGTTGTTCTTACCAAAGTATTTTGCATGGTAATTTGCGTTGCAGTGCTAGGTGTAGATGGAGTTGCGCACTGTCCTTTGTATGGTGTTTGAAACACTTCATCCTCTGTGTCATTATTCTCCATTGTGTCAATTATCTTTACTGTCTTTTCTATGGTTCCATCCCATGCTTCATTCTCTACGAACTGAACATCGTGGCTGATTATGAATTTTCTTGCGACTAGGTCATACAACTTGTATCCTTTTGTTTCTTCAGAATACCCAACAAAAATACATTTTTGTCCTTTGTTTTCCATCTTCCTTCTCAGTTCATCTGGAACATGTGCATATGCGATGCAACCAAAAACTCTTAAATGCGCCACGTTATGCTTTGATCCTATCGATGCTCCCTAAGGAATTCTATTCTTCACAGTCTTTGTCCGACATCTATTCAAGATGTATACTGCAGTTGCTACTGCCTCATCCCAATACTCATTTGAAAAATGTTTGGTTTTTAACATACTGCACACCATTTCCATCATGGTTCTATTCTTTCTTTCTACTACACCATTCTGTTGTGGTGTGAATCGCACGGTAAATTGCTTGTAGATGCCACAATCTTTACAAAAGTTATGAAATTCTCTTGACATGTACTCTCCCCCTCTGTCTATTCTTAAACACTTGATGTAATAACCACTTTGTTTCTCCACAAGTGATTTAAACTATTGAAAACAACCCAAAGCGTCAAACTTATGCTTTAGAAAATAAATTCATGTCTTTCTTTAGAAATCATCAATGAATGTTAGAAAATAAATACTGCCTCCTATAGACAGAGTTTGCATTGGTCCACAAATATCAGAATGTATTATTTCCAGTGGAACTTTTGCTCTGTAAGACTTGCCAACTGGAAATGATTCTCTGTGTTGCTTGCCAAATATGCAACCTTCACATATCCTTTTTGGTTTTTCAATCAATGGTAAGCCTTTTACCATATCCTTTGCATGTAATGGTTTTAGACCTCCAAAGTTCAAATGTCAAAATCTGAAATTCCATAGACAAGAGTCATCCTGTGTTTAAGATTGGAATGTTGCCTTCATTTATGTGCTATTTTCTCCTTTCTTGATACTGTGCGCACTATTTTCTTCATTAGTATTGTGTGTGCTTTCTGCTATAAATGCAATGCCTAACTGTGCACTTTTTCTTTTGTCAATAGCTTGCGTTTTGTTCTTCTTCTTGACTGGATTTAATGTCAATGGGAACATTTTGTTACTTGTCATCTAGATTTTTGCAATAAGTAAATTGCTTGGGCTTTTATCCATAATCACACAGTGATTATCTTCCATGTATATTATGTATCCTTTTTGTAATAGTTGTCCTATACTCATCAGATTATGCTTCAGACCAGAAACATAATATACATCATACATAACTCTCTCTTCTCCTTGTCTGGTTAAAATATTTATACTTCCTTTTCCTAAGACAATGAATTGGATATCTGTTCCAAGTGTAACCTTGGTCTGGGCTGACTCATCCAAACTAGAAAAAAATTCTATGTTTCCTATCATGTGGTTACTATAGTCTGAATCTAAATACCATATGTCACATGGACTTGCTTGAGCAACATTGCATTCAATTGGTGACACTATATTAGACATTTTTTCTATGCTAGACATAGCTACAACGCGTGCCATAAACAAAGGTCGATTTTGATTATTTGTGTTGTGTGGTTGATCTTGACTTTGCTTGTTCTGATTATATTGCGTCTTTCTGCACTCATATGTGTAATGTCCATACTTTTTACAGTAATGGCATTGAATCTTTGATTTTTCAGTTTTTTTACAAGTTGACTGGACGGTACTTGGATTTTGACCTCTTCCACCAGTATTTCCAAGATTGCTACTACATCCACTTCTATCAGAACTTCTTCCTCCACCTCTAGAGTTAGCTCTCCCCCTTCCTCTTCCACAACCTATAGATGATTGTGTGGAAAAAGAATTTTCTATTGAAATATTTGACCTATTCAATCTATGTTCATGATTAATGAGGGAAGCTTACAGTTCATCTAGATTGAACTGACTCAGATCTTTTCCTTCTTCTAGAGTTACAACTAGAGTATCAAATTTAGGAGGAAGACTTCTAAGAACTTTCTAAATAAATTTTCTATCATCTATGATTTCACCGTGAGAATTAATTTGATTTATCAGTCCAATGACGTGTGTGTAGAAAGAATCTACCGTGTCTGAATCTTTCATTGACATAGTTTCAAAATATCTTCTAAGAATTTGAGGTTTTGTAGTTTTTAATTTATCCATACCTTGATAAGTGGTTTGTAATATATCCCATGCTTCTGTGGCGTGATTTTCTGATGAAAATCTTGGAAGTATGCTCTCATGCATGGCTTGATGTATATAAAACAACGCCTTTCCATCCTTCTTTCTTTGTTCTTTCAAGACATCTTTCTCAGCTTGTGTGAAGGAATTATATGTTGCCTGATATGTCAGTTCAACATAACCATTTTCGACTATCTCCCATACATCTTCACCTCAGAACAAATCCTTCATGGTCAAGGGCCAAGTCTCATAGTTCTTTACTGTAAAAGTGGGAGGTTGCAGATTTGAGGTAGAAGCCATTTTTTTTACTTTCAACGGAGTTTATTCTCTAACAAACTCATTCTGGTAGAACCTTCTATGATACCAAATTGAAGAGTAAAGGGAGATTCATGCAGTCTACTTTGCGCAACGCAATTTAAAATGTTGCGCACCAAACAGGCTATGGGATAGAGTTCTCAAGATCATTATGCATTGCACAAACTACCGGATTTTTGCGCGCTATGAATACACACACTAAATATAATGATTTACAAATGTGGAATATAATAGAGAAATAGCACCAAAACTTGTTAGAAACACAAAATACTTGATATTAATGAACTTCGGCGCAGTGCGCTTGGATTACAAAATACAGTGACAAAATGAGCTTCATCTCTGATACTTCTTCTGTCAACTCTTCAGCTGATGTTGGTTCTTGAACTACTTCTCTGCATCCCTCTCTCCTTTTCTCTATGTCTCTATCTATCCATTTGTTCTAACTAAGAAACTCATACTTATATAAACTTTCTTCAGAAGCTAATACTGACTCAACATTTAACTCAACCATAATTACAACTGACTCTTCAACCACTTAATTTAATTCGGGAAGATAGAATTTGGCTTCATTTATAGTTCTCCTTCTTGCTGACTGACTTTTGAGTAAGTATGCGATTTTGCACTTGCAGATTTGTCAAACTGTCTGACTGACATTTTGACTACTGACAGACAAATCGGTGGAGACGTGAAGATCTCACCGACTTGTAATTACAATTTCCAACAAAAATTATGGAAATGTAGAAAAACACATTACAAAATATGGTAGAGATAAGTTGTTTTTCAATTGGGTGATTTTCCAAGAACCTTTGCAGTGCACCAGCAGAGACAAGATCTCCTATCACCTCATTTCCTTTCAGTTACCATAATGCAGTTTCTTTCCATCTGTCAAATTATAGAAATGTAGAAAAAAAATTACAAAATCTGCCAGGGACAAGTTGCTTCTCAAATGAGTGACTTTCCAAGACCCTTTGCAGTGCACTAGCAGAGACAAGATCTCCTTGTGGAACTGAAACAATAAATAGTCAGTTTTTGTGGGACAGATAAATGTAAGACTATTATTTTATGTTCAATGTTACAGAACAGATTTAAATTACAATGAACCTCAGAATTGTCAATCTACATCAAGTTATAAGCACATATATGTACCACCGAGATTCACTTCTAAGATCACAAAATGTAGCATTCCATTGCAATCCATAGAAGTAAGATGTTTGTAAGTAAATATTACTTGTTTGGCAAAGATCTCTTCTTGGAACAAGTAAAAAAGAATTGGGACCACTCTTAGTAGCCCATTGTCTAAAAACAATTTCTGAAGCAAGGGAACTAGATATGCAATACTTTGCTAGTATCCGAATTGTTAAGTAGAGTAATTCCTCCATTACTTGTTTGACAAATATTGATAGTGGATAGGCATCTTAAATGCATATAAAAGATAAGTAAGTTTTCATTTCTTAGGTAGGTGAAGGATGGAGTTTTCTAGAGAATTATCTCATATCATGTATTTTGCAATTTCAGTTTTATGTGAATGTAGAGAAGAGTTGAATAGCTCCATAATTGTTGTTCATGTATGCTTTGTTTTATGAATGGTTGTCTCTGCTTGAACTTGAAGATGGTATCAGAGCTATACTAAGATTCTTCAAAGATTGGAGATCATTTTTAGGTTGTTGGAGAGCCTGTTTTGGGCTTGCTTAAGTCACAGCAGGAAGAGGAGGATTTTTCATGTGTTCTGGTGCAAACATTTCAGGGAAACTACTTCAAAAAAATTCATTATTTGGAGATGGAAGCTCCGTTCCCATGTAAACAGAACATTCTAGAGAAGGAGGATGCTCCCACGATAGTGTACAAGGCGCTTCCATCTCTAGATAGGGAGCGTCAAGGCATACAAATTTTGGGTTTTTTTTTTTTCAGTTTCGAAAAGGAAAAGTATTTCCTCAAGATCTAAGACAGAAAGGGGGAGCTGAATATCAACAGGAGACTCATGGATTCTAGCAATAGTTCAACATTGGCATGAGGTCCAGTTTTAATGGGTAATAACTATAATGTATGCTCTATTAAGATAAAAAAATTCCTTTGGTCTGAATATTGTTAGGAAGTAGTAGTTAATGGATTTCAAGAACCAAATCCAGTGGATCTACAAGCAATGACAAATGTGCACATAAATTCCCTCGGAGGACTCAGGAAGAAGGATATAAAATCCCTATGTCTTAGAGGAATATATTTTCCCCAAAGTCGCAGTAGCAGATCATGCTAAAGAACTCATGGCATCTAGCAATAGTCCACCACTGGAACAAGTTCCGGTTTTAACAGGTAAGAACTATAATGTATGGTCTATTAAGATGAAAAATTTCCTCTGGTCTCAAAATTGTTGGGAAGCAGTAGTTAATGGATTTTCAGGAATGAGATCTAAGGGATCTACAAGCAATGACAAATGCACACAAAAATTCCCTTGGATAACTTAGGAATAAGGATGGAAAATCCCTATGGCTCATCCAACAAGGGTTAGAGGAATATATTTTCCCCAAATTCATAGTAGAAAATCATGCCAAACATGCACGTGATACTCTTGAAATAGCCTATCATGGCACTAATAAAGTCAAAAATTCAAAGTTGCAGACACTGGGAAGAGTTTTGAGACTCTTCAAATGAAGGATTTAGATTCTATGGATCATTTTAAGACCCATGTCATGAGCATCATGAATCAGCGGCACACCGATGGAGAATACATTCAAGAGAAAAAGGTCATTGAGAATGTACTTTGAATCCTTCCTGATAATTTTAATATGGTCATGGTCTCCATAGAAGAGTTGAAAGACCTGTAGCATCTCTATTAACCCATGAAAGAAGGTTTAGTCGAAATAATGAATCTTCGGAGAATGAATTCCAGTCTCAAGCCTCTATAAGCAAAGGAAGAAGTCAAGGGAATAGAAGAAAAGGTAGACGAGGCATAGGTTKCTCTCAAACATGAGAGAGATCAACTTCAGAATGCTCAAAAAAGAGTGAATAGTCAGATCGGCTACAAAGACACTCTCAGAACCAAAGGGGGAGAGGAAAAAATTTTAATTAGCCAAGATGGACCCACAAATCAAGGATCCAGTGCTATTATTGCAAGAATTTTGGTCACTATAAAAGTGAATGTAGAAAGAAGCAAGCAAATCTGAATAGGGGCAGAGAAAATGTTACCGACACTGAAGAACGAACATTTGAATCAATGTTCTTTTCATGTCAAGTTAGAGAAGAAGAAAGCAACAAGCATGATCTCCGGTTGCTTGAAAATGGTTGCAACAGTCAAATGATAGGAAACAAAGATATGTTTTCCAATTTAGATAGCTATGTCACACATCAAATTAAATTGGGAGATGATTATCAAAAGAAAGTTGCAGGAAAGGGTATCATTTCTATATTAACCAAACAACATGAAAATAAGGATATTCATGATGTTTATTATGTACCCGGTCTTAGACATAACCTAATGAGTGTAGGCCATATGAATTAACATGGTTATAATGTACTTTTTGAAGGTTCCAAGTGTACAATTTTGGACAAACCACTGAGTAAGAAAATTATAGTTACAATACAAATGACCAAAAATAGAATGTTCCCTTTGATATTGAGAAATGTAAGTTTGTCATAGTCATATACCCAAAATGTATCAAGATCATATGAGACTTGGTTGTGGCATATTAGATATGGTCATTTACCATTTAGCAATCTTAGTCTTTTACAGAAGAATTCTATGGTCAGAGGTTATCCCATTATAAATGAATAGAAAAACTCTTGTGAGAGTTGTATTTTCGCCAAACACCAAAGGAATAGTTTTCCTAATGCTTCTTACAGAGAAAAAGAACACCTTCAACTAGTGCATACAAACCTTTGTGGTCCAATGCAAACTCAGTCAATAGGATACAACTTTTACTTTTTAACATTCATTGATGATTTTAGCAGGAAAGCATGGGTGTACTTTCTCAAACACAAATCAGAGACATTTGAAAAAATCAGAGAATTTATTTGACAGAGAAACAGATTTGTAAGTACATCAAAGTACTCAGATTGGATCAAGGAGGTGAGTATGAATCCAAGGAATTTGTAACATATTGCAGGCATCATGGAATCAATAGACAATTTACCACAAGATACACTCCACAGCAGAATGGAGTAGCTGAAAGGAAGAATAAAACAATAATGAATATGGCCAAAAGTATGTTAAAGGCCAAGAATTTTCCAAATGAATATTGGGATGAAGCAGTGGGTCTATATTTTAAATCTGTCACCAATCAAAGTCTAAAATATCAAGTCCTTCAAGAAGCCTGGAGTGGTATGAAATCTAACGTTTCTCATTTTAAAATTTTTAGTTGTGTGGATTATGTTCATGTTCCTAAAGAGATGAGAAGAAATATTGATGATAGAAGTAAAAAATTTATAATTTTGGGATATAGTGAACAATCTAAAGAATATAGGCTATATAATCCTATCACCAAGAAGTTGATAGTAAGCAAAGATGTGAAAGTCCAAGAAGATAAATATTGGGATAACCAAACAAGTGAAATACTTGTAGAACACATTCCTTCTATACAAAAAGATAAGCAGGTGGAAGCTATAGGACAACAAGCTTATCCACCAAGAATTCCAACATTGCAAGTACAAGGTCAAGAAGAACAAACATAGCGCAATTCTTCTTCTTCATCTAGTAATGATTTAGATACCACTATAGAAAATCTAAGGAACCAAAGAACAAGAATCTTGAGATAATTTATGAGAAGAATGATGACATGGATCAATAACCACACTTTGATTTGTTATCCTATCAACTAGTATACTTTGAAGAAACAGTCAAAGAAGAAAAAAGGGTTGATGCAATGAACGGAGAAAATGAAGTAATTAAAAGAAACAACACATGGGATCTTTTGGATCTTCCCACAAGTAAAACTAGCATTGGAGTTAAATGGGTGTATAAGACACAATTCAATGAGAAAGGGAAATTAGAGAAGAACAAGGAAAGACTTGTAGAAAAAGGGTTTTCTCAACAATCCGGTATTGACTATGGAGAAATATTTTCTCTAGTAGCAAGTTTGGATATCGTCATAGGAGTTTTGACTTTTGCAGATCAAAACAAATGGCTAGTCTATCAAATGGACACTAAATCAACCTTTCTAAATGGATTTTTAAAGGACAAAGTTGATGTGGATCAACCACCAAGATTTTAGATCAGACGTAAGGAGTACAAAGTGTACAGATTGAAGAAAGTATTGCATTATTTGAAGCAATCTCCAAGAGCTTGGTACAGTCGCATTGATACTTATTTTCTCAACAATGGGTTAAACAAGAACAACAATGAGCCCACACTTTACACCAAAAGAGACCATAGAGGTAATATTTTGATAGTATGTCTCTATGTTGATGACATGATTTATACAGGAAATTTGTTGTTGAATGAATTCAAAACATCCATGCAGAGTGAATTTGAAATGACTAATCTTGGTCTCATGAAATCTTTTCTAGGAATTGAACTTGAGAAATATGAAAAGAGAATTTTTATCTATGAGCAAAAATATGCCATAGATATTTTGAAAAGGTTCAAAATGAACAAATACAAGCCAATAGATACACCAATTCCAACAGGTACAAAATTAAAAAAACAAGACGAATGAACAAAAATCGATTATAATCTATATAAGATGCCTTTAGGAATCCTCATATACCTTACAACTACCTGACAAGATATTATGTATGTAGTAAGCTTAATTTCCATATTTATGGAGAATCCCAAAATCTCTCATTGGAAAGTTGGAAAAACAATTTTGAGGTATATTGCAGGTAATGATTATGGAATTTGGTATTCTACTTCAGAAGATGTTTCACTTATTGGATATACAGATAGTGATTTTGCAGGTAGTGTCGATGATAGGAAATGTACTTATGGGTATGCATTTCGGTTTGGTACATGCTTGATTTCATGGGATTCTAAGAAACAACCCATCATCACAATTTATTCAGCAGAAGCAGAGTATTTGGGAGGAACTTCAGCAACACGTAATGAAGTTTGATTGAGAAGGATACTTAGTGATGTTTCACATGAATAAAATAAGTCAACTCCTATATTTTGAGACAACAGTTCAAAAATTGCATTAACTAAGAATGATGTGTTCGACTACAAGAGTAAACACATAGAAACT
>JASDQU010011720.1:174484-221418 GCA_032191745.1 Picea mariana
TTGAGTGTTACAAATGTCATAACTATGGACACATAGCTAGTGATTGTAGAAGCATGATAGATACTTCCATGAAAGAGAATGCTGATATTAGATATAAGAAAGTATGGATAAGAAAACAGGAAGAACAGGTGAACAAAGACTACGTACCATAGATTGCAAGATTGACAATAAAATGAGATGAAAAAAATTCTACAGAGAAAAGGAAAGATGTTAGATACAGAAAGGTTTGGAAAATAACTGAAAGAAAGGAAGGACAGGTAAATAAGGAACAAGTTCAAGAGATTGTACTTTCAAACATTGTAGTGAAAGATGAATCCACAGATAGAAAGAAAGAAGTCAGAGCTCAGAGAGATAATGAANTAGCTGTGACAGACCAAAGAATCATCCTTCGAGCAGCTTGCAGAGTTTGAGAAGACATATTCAGAGCAATCAGTTAGCAGAAGTACAGTTTGATAGTATAATGATAAATGAGTTAGCATTATGGACAGTTGCACAAGTAGAGTCTTATATAGTATGGAAAGAGATGGATTTGTAAGAAGACTTAGCAGGTTTTAATAGATATATGATAGTGGACGAGAGCATGGATTCATAGATTGGTTCAGAGAGTGGTTCAAAGACAAAGGAACATTATCGTAATGGATGATAAGTACATAGGAAATGGCTCAAACAATACTAATGGATTACAAATTGACAGATATTTTTTGGACATAGGTAGTGCATACATCAGTTCACATTCAAAACAAAGTAATGCTCAGAAAAAACACTGATAAAACTCCCTACAAGCTATGGAAAGGAAGACCAGCAAATGTGAAGCACTTCAGATTTTTTGGAAGCAAATGCTACATCAAAAGAGAAGATGGAAGAATGGGAAATTTTGACTCTCGTGTGGACAAAGGAATACTTGTTGGTTACTCAAGTAAAAGGAAATCATACAAGTGTTACAATCTAAGATTAAACAAAGTTGTTGAAAGCATCAATGTAACAATTGATGAAACAAGCAGACCAGAATCAAAGGAAGAAGAAAACAAATCAATGGAACAAATTTTTGAAGAAGAAGATGAAAAATAAGTAGAAGAGGAAGATGAATATGAAGAGAATCTGACAGAAGAAGAAGAGCAAGTCCATCAAGTATCTCCAAAGACACCCAGTAAATGAGTACAGAAAAATAATCCTTCAGATCAAATTATCAGGAACAAAGATGCAGGAGTTGAGACTAGAAGAAGAATATGTTCATCAGAACAAATACACCTAGCACTCATTATTTTTTTGTCATGGTTGATAAGAAGTAAATATGGATGAACTCCAAAGTGGCCCCCTTATGGTGAAATCCCTCATGGGAAGATGCTTTGTGGAGTAAGAGAACCCATGATTAATTATGGAATAATGATATGAAAAAAAGTGAATTTGTCAGGGAAAACATCCTATATTGATAGTTCTTGTCATTTCATTTTCGGTGGTATGTGGAACGTCACATAATTCCTCACGGTTAGAGAGTTATGGCCATGAGAAGTTGGAGACCCCAGGTTTGGGTAATGGACCCAAGTTTGTTTGATGGGTAACATTATGAGTTATGATATATTTTTATATAATACTATTATATAAGGATAGTACATGTCATGTCATTTCTAGTGGTATGTATAACGTCACATAAATCCTCACGGTTTGAGAGTTGTGGCCTTACGAAGTTGGAGGACCCTCATATGTCATCTAGAAGCCCCAAAAGGTCAAAGTAGTCAAAGTGGTTTAAGAAATTTTAAAAGGTAAATAATAAAGTGAAGTGATGAGTGTATTATAATTCTAATTTAATACAAAATAAATAATTTCAATAATAAATTTAATGGAGAAATTAGAAGTGGACCCAACCCTAAAATAAGGAATGTGGGCCAAGTGACCTAGAAGATGTTTTTAAAGAAGCTACTTGGAGAGTATAAATAAGAGAAAATGTTCTCTCATTTGAATCACACTTGAGAATATTGAATATATATAGGTTTTTGAGGTAACCAAAGGATATCTAAGCCAAAATTCTGAGGAAAATGAAGAAAAGAAGGCCGAAATGCAAGGAAGGATAAATTCTTTTGATGGTGCTTTCTAAGGTATGTTATTTACAAGTCATCTCACCATTTTTTATATACCTTTTTTTCTATAATGATTCAGATCCTGAAATTGCTATGAAAGTGAGAAAAAATATCCAAGTATTTGTGGTAACAAATTTAGCTTGTGGGTCGTTGTATTTTTGGAGTTACACTCCGTGGAAAATAGGGTTTGTGGCCAGTCCTGAAACTCGTCAAAATCAAGTGTTTCAGGTAAAAACGTCATAAATTATTCATAAAAAATCCAAATTTAGTGAGCCAAAATGTGTTGGTTATGGTATTTTCTGTAGTATTCTTTGTAATAGTTTCAGATCAATGCATCAAATATTTTGTGCAGGGCACTCTCTACAAGGTCGCTCTCTAGAATAAGCCAGAATTCAGCAAGGTATGCCATTTTTGCTATAACTCCTTTTCTGAGAGGTTACAAGTAGTGAGACTTGGAGGAATTGCACAAACCACACTAAAGAACATTTTTTATTAGTTTCATATCTTTATAAATTACAGGTTCAAAGTTATGATTAGTTCAAGTTAGGGTTGTTGACTAATCCAAAACTAAGTATGTGAGACTAAAGAAAAGTTTGATGAAAATGCTAGTCTCTTGTTTTTAAAGTTAAGGAAGGTTTGTAGGAATGTGATCATATACACCAGATCTATTATAGAGATACAAATCATATTTGAATGATGAAATTGATGAGGGATTTTGTTTGTGGTACATGTTGAGTACATGGTTGAGACAAGTAGTTGATGAGTTGGCGCAAATACATGAGGTGTATAGTTGATGAAGTTGGTACATATTGATGATTCATAGTTGATGAGTAGTTGACACATTATTGGTACATACTTGGTACATGGTTGGATACACTTGTTTATGGTACAGGTTGATTACAAGTTGGTGCATGGTTGATGCACTTGTTTATGGTACAGGTTGATTATAGGTTGAGGTACAGGTTGATGCATGGTTGATGCATGGTTCATATTTATTGGTACAGGTTTATAGTGGTATATCTCACAGTGATAGTGTGACAGTGGTTTCATCATTCTACTTCTACTTCAGGGTGGCAGGACGGGGCAAGGACAGGTGGTTGTAGCCACCTTCCCATTGTAGCCAGAGAACATAGGGGGTTGTAGCCTCCTTCTGGTTGTAGCTAGAGAATTGGGGATTTGGAGCTTCCCTCAAGTTGTAGCCTGAGAAACTAGGGGGTTGGAGCCTCCTTCCAGTTGCATCTGGAAAACAATGGAAGTTGGTGCTTCCAATGAATGTAATTCTTCAAGACATATAAGAAAAAGCATTTTGTGGTTTTCTCCAGATTTTGGTTTCCACGTAAAACACTGGTGTACTGTGTATGTGTATGATTGTTCATTTGTTCATTGTTTATTTACTCTACAATTATTGGATGATAATGCTTCATTGATATAAGACTTGGATTATATGGTTTAAAAGGGATTAAATTGCTCTATTATTGATTCACCCCCCCTCTCAGTAATCCAACACTTGTTCCCCAAAAAACGTCAAGCACCACTAACTAAATTTATGGTACTCTATTCTTATAAATGATTCTTCATCAATACATTTAACAAATATATTACAAATAATTAACACAAAACCTTCTCATAAAATTTAATATCCCTCCAAAAAATATAAAAAAATTATTCCAAAAACATAGGGGTGCCTGTGTGTTGCATATTTCAATTTTTGTGTAAGGAAGTGTTGAAAACTTTCATTGGGCTTATATCTTAATATGAGTAACTCACATGAACTCTTCCACATGAAGGTTGTGTTCAAGAAAACGACGACTCCACAAATGGAGTACATACTAACAACATATTCAACGTCAACTTATTTACTAAACAATGATGCTCTCCTTCTTGCAACTTGTGGATTTTGACAATTGTGATTCTACCAAATGACAGTTGTGGATGATTGAAACGATAGGTGTTGTTGGCACTCTGTAAATTTGTTCGGCTGATAAAACAATGAAAGAGGTAACCTACAAACCACTTTAGAGCTCGGTACTAGCCTTCTCAATTCAGAGAGGGCTCTCTCATGTCACTTGGTCTTTAATAGATGGGTTTTATTTAACAAATCATTGGCTAGGTTTTTTTGGCAAGGAATGGGAGGGACACTTAGGGCTATGGAGTCAAACTTCTACAAATGAATGGAAGAACTGACTAGTCAGCAAAAATTTCTAGAGTATAAAGGCTAAATGAGGTGATAAATCTGAGTTATAAATTGTAATTTGCAAAGTGGGAGAGAAAAGGAAAAACATATAATTGTATCAGATCATTAAATAAATGAATTCTGAATTAGTTAGGAAGAACTTAACATAGTTTAGATTGCTTCAGCCAAGAGCATCACAAGATGAATTATGGGCCTTTAACTATCTAATTTAAACAAAATATAGTGAAAATAGAATTTAAGCACACAGGAAATACATACGAAGAAAGAAGATGAAGCTTAGACCACCACCATTATAATCTTTTCATGGAAATTTCAAGACATCTGCATGTGCATTCTATTCAGCTTCAGAAAATTACATTCAAGTTCCAAATACAAAAAATCATTCCCTTGCACTTCTTCCAATTCCTAATGCATTTGGAACACCTAATATTTATACAAGCCGAGTTCCTTCAGTTTGAAACTGATTACAATGATTAAAATGAAATGCATCAGTTTTGAAACCGATTACAATGATTGCAAAGAAACGTTTTGGTTTTGAAACCGGTTACAATAATTACAAGGGATAGTTTTGGTTTTGAAATCGATTACAATGATCAATGAAAAAATGTTTCTTGATCTCGATTTTGGCTCCTCTCATGCTTCAGTCCCTTTCTTTTCCACTTGTTCTTCTTTGGTCTTCCACGTGATCTACCATTTTTAGTGACATATGGACATCATCTACTGGGCCCTAGAAAAATGCATTTTGTCTTACCCAACCTAATTATTTCCTTCCATTGCAAGTTAGAAGGAATATCATAATCTGTCATTTCCTTTATCAGAATTTCCAAGTCAATGCAAGAATCATATGACATGACTGGCAACCCAAGCTTGATTGTTTCAAACTGATTCAAAATTTTAAAGTCAGTAATCATATGCTCAACTAATGTAGCTCCTTTCAGATTTTCCTCCAAGGTTTCTAACTTGAAGTGATCCATTCTGCACCAAGTCATAGGAGAATTGTATACTTCCTGATCATACAATTTTCCCTTGCCATCCCAAAATGGTGGAAGTCCTTTGATAAACAATTCTTTGAACAAATCCTTGACCTCCTGTATGCATTGTTCCATCTGTAKTTCCTTGGTTTGGACTGATTTCAACATGTTATGTTTAGTAATAACCCTCCTGGACCAGATAATCAACGTAGTTATGTCTTTAAMCCTAATATTCTGAAGGTCTATAGTAGGAATGGAGTTGAGTAKATTTATGGTGTTTTGGGCCCATTTAGATGGCTTCTTTGTTAAAGTTTCATTCACAATAGTGCATCGGCTTCTGGTTGTGATGGCTATATTTTCTTTATCATTAATGAAATTCAAATATACTCTAAACTTGGTAGCTTTAGTATCTATAGAGTCTCATATGATATGATTGGCCCCTTGCAACGGGCATTTTCCTCTTAACCTCATCTATAATTTGTCTATTCTTTATTGCAAGACTCCATTCTCCTTTCAAAATTGAGTTATCCTTTCATCCTTTTCCTTCATTTCCTGCTTCAATTTATCTATGCTTCATTTCATCCCTTTGATTTCTCCTTCTTTCAAGATAACTTGTGACATAGCCTGGACAAGTCCTTCAGTGTTTGACCCAGCTTCTGCAGCAAGAGCTACAACTACAACCTTGTTTAAAAATGATGTCTACTCTTGTGAACATTTCACCTTTTCTTGTTCTAGCTGTAACACCCTAGCCTTGTAGTCCAATGTCTCTTGGGGATCTGTTTCCTTTTCCTGTTCTAGAGAAACCAATTCCATTGTTTGTGGATGCTCTATAGCAGACATTTTAAATTTCTTCTTCAAACTTTGAATTATTTTTTCTTTCTCATCCAATGAGGAATTACATCCTTGGGGGCCTTCAAATTCCAACCTCTTGACCTGAGTCTGCCAAGCTCTTCTATATGCCTTTTCCTACCTCAACTGTGCTTCCAACTTCATTGCATAAGATTATAGTTTTGAATTATTCAAGATTAAACTCAAGTAATCAGAATACAACATATCATTGGTATGCTTATGTAATTTGACCTTGTCTAGAGCACTTATGTTGTCATATCTTATATTTATCTCAGAGACTTTGTCTTCATCTATAACTACAATGTTAAAGGTCCTATTTTCAACGTATATTACTATGAATAGAGAATATTTATGCTAAGAAATATTTTCCATTTCAAGGATTAAATCCTTCATCTCACCCAGAGCTATATTACCCTTCTCAGCATACTGCTTTGCAAAATATTTTCTAGATTGATAAACTGCCTCAGATGTTTTATCAAAGATGTATTTCTTGTTGCTAAAGGTTCTTGAGCCACCTTCACTTTGGATTTTACTTTCCTTTTCAACCTCTATAGTGCTGGTACCACTTTCCACCATATCTAGATTTACTTGTTATTTGGGCTCTTCTTTCTCTTAATCCAGAATATGTGTTGGATGTGAAAATTTCATCTTCTTAGGAGCAGTCTATTGATCCCTGATTCCCATGGCCTATGAAATGATTATATTTCTATAAACACTTATCTTAGGGACTTTGATTATCAGTTTCTGAGAAGTTTGTTGTGTTTGAATGTGTTACAGGGTTTCCTCCACATGTTTTGTTTGAATTGGTTGCAATATTGTTTCCATATCAACACAAAATTCTAGGTTTGTCAGCTTATCAAAACCCTCAACCTGTTCACACTCATAAGGGGCCTTTTTGTTCATCAATCTTCCCTTGGATATGATTTGGTGTGGATCATATCTTCTTCCTTGTAGTTGTGAAAAACCAAACTCTTTGAGATTTGTTTGAACTTGAGATAAGCATGATCTGGTTTTGACAATGAACAGGCCAATGATAAAAGGGAACTTGAGGTTGGAGGCTTTGTGCAACTTCAGAAAATGCTCTATCTCAAATATAATTATTTGCATGATGAATTCAAGGGAAAATATTCTAGGGGTCAGAAAAATAGGCAATAGGTAGGGGGGTTCATGGAAACCATAAACCCAAATTATTGTTTAGTGCATGAATAGTACCCAATCCCCCACTCTATTTTCTGGATTTGGTTGTAGATAGCTCATCATGTCATCCAAAACTCTAGGTAGGCTAGTATGGAAAATCAAACTATAAAATCTAGACATGACTTTGTTTATGAAGATAAGCAATGTAATTATTTTACATTCAGTTGACACAAATGATGCTTCAGGAAATTCTCTCTTGTTGGTTTCTAGGAAAATTATCAACAGATGGGTGTAGTATCTGAAATTTTTTAGAGAGTGAAAATTCACTGGTTGTTTATGGATATTATCATCTAGGAATTGATCAAAACTGATACGAACTGATAGACGAGAATCTGACTTAAAAAGGGGAAAAAGGAAACCGATCATGACTTCAACCACATATTTTTCATTGTTTAGACCTAAAACTTGACTCAACGGGGAGTAGACTCATTGGACTTCAATGACCATTATATTTACATTCATTGGCAAGGACAGACCCTCTGAAAAATGTGTAGGTTTGATCATTGTCTGTAAAAACAAATCTCGTACCTCTAATGGACATTCTCTATATACCCTAATCAACTTTTTTTCATTGAAAGGGTCAGAAATTGTGGAAAAAGACTTTGGTATACCAAGGGAGTCTCAAATTGACAGACTCTCTACCCTACACATGAACTTGGACCCTGATTTATTCATGATGACTCTTTCTTCATGGGAATATTGTTCGATGCACCAACCTATAAATTCAAAAAATGAGAAAGCAATTTCGACAACATAAGGGACTATGGTGGCATGGAATGCTTCAAGAAATGGTATACATCTTCCTACTTTATCAGACATGTTTCTTCTAGACACAGAGATAAGAGAAATCGTGATTGCGGTATAGAAAATGTTTGAATCTCGGTCAATTAGGGCTTCTTCATTTTCCACAGGATCTTGTTTTGTTACTGAGTTTATGATGGGATCCATGGTTGTGATGAAAAATTMTTAGAAACGAGAAGCAATGGCGTGCAGTTGGTGTACTGTTGAGTTGCAGGTGAAATACGATGGTCACGCCAAAGTTTTAACGGTCTTGCATTAAAAAATAAAACAAAATAAATGGAAAAATTCCCCTTCTATAATTTTCCACTTCTCAGGGGCGTGAGAAAGTGGTTTGAGGAAACCCACATTTCATCCAGAAATGCAGCTCGTGATGCCACGTAACCCTGAAATAAAAACATGGTTTAAATTTTAGGCCCACTCTCCAAAATTAACCCCTGCACAACTTCTCCCCCCGAATTCATCTTCGGTCGCTGATCTTGAGACCTCATGATACGTGATGCATTGGGCCCCATCAGCTTAGCGCACCTGCCAGATTTAGCTCTTTTCTTGTCATCTTTATCCCCTTTCCTAGTTTACTAGGATTCCAACCTGGTTTAGCATTCCACTAGATTATGAAATTTTGATTTTGAACGAAAACTTTTAATGGTAACTAACATGGGCTCCAAATGGGGATGTTATCCTCCCAACAAGGTAGCAAAGAATGACAGACTAAGTGCCCGTCCATTGGGATTTATTTCACTCATGAAACTAAATCAATCAACGACTAATTCATAAAACCTTTTTCACATAACTCCAATTATACTCAGCATAAACTTAGGGCCTTCACTTCGGGCTTCAATTTCTGTTGATTTGATTCCAAATACTACAACTCAAAAACAAAAATGGTTATATACAATGAAATGGAAAGGGTGAAAAATTCTTTAAGCGAGATAATGCTTGAGAAACCATCCATTCATAGCCCCCCCACCAATGAGATCTCCATTATGCTCATGTAGCAGATGGGCATTATTTCCATGGTATGCCACAATTTTGAAAGGTCCCAACCACAGATGGTCAAATTTTCCATGCTTTCCTCTGTCTTCATTCCTGGCATCCCATTTCAACACCAAATCCCCCACTTTGAAATCATCTTCCTTAGTATGCCTATCAAAATCATTTTTAATGATGTCTTGGTGTATTTGAGAGTTCTTGAAGGCTTTCTCTCTTGTTTTCTGAACATTTATTAGTTCATTTGTTCTCCTTTGAGTGGCATCTAGTTCAACATGTTTCTCTTGTAGAAATCTCATCACTGGAAACCCTTATGAAGTAGGAAAAATCACCTATGTGTTGTACACAATCTGGAAGGGTTAAGTAGCAATAGACCCTTTAGTAGTGATCATGTTAGCCCATAGTGCATAAATAGGTTTCTTGTGCCAATCCTTTTTCTTATCTTGCAGTAGTTTCTTGATAATTCCGGTCGAAATTTTATTGGATGACTCAACAAACCCATTACCTTGTGGATAATACGTTGTGGAATGGCCAAGAGTTATATTGTAATCACTGCAAAATTTTTCCATCTTTTTGGACTTAAATGTTGCTGCATTGTCTGTAATGATTTTGATTGGACAACCAAATCTATAAAAAATATTGTTTTCCAAAAACTGAATGATAACAATATATGTGGCTTGCCTTGTGGGGACTTCTTCAATCCACTTGGTGAAGTTTTTTGTGGCTGTCAGTATCCACTTATGCTGAGTTGAGGATTGTGGATTAATTTACCCTATGAAATCAAGGTCCCATTGTCTAAAAGGTGCTTCAACCGAGATAGGCTTCAAGGGCAAAGGATGCAATTTTCTCTTTCCATAAAAAATTTGGCATTTATTACATCTTGAAACTTCTTTGAAAACATAAAAAAAAATGTTAGGAAAATAGAACCCTGCCCTCAATATTTTGTGCAAAGTAGTTTACCAATAATGGTGCCCTCCAAAATCACCTTTATGAAAATCCCTGGTGTTTTTTTCCACTTCTTCCTCCAACAAACAACTCAGCAAGATCCCACCTGGATCATTCCAATACAGAGATTGGTTTAAAATGCAATTTTTTTCTATTTTTAACTTCAAAAACCCGACCTTGGTTTTAATCAATTCAAGAGGATCCTGTAAATTCCTCAACACATAAATAATATCAACATACCATGGGGAGTCAAGGAATTTTTTAGATACCCGAGGGACCCTTTGTTCTTCTGAATCTACTGATAAATCAACAATGAAATTAATTCCCAAGAGCTCACAATTTGACTGTGCCATCATCTTTGCAAGTCCCTGTCCCTTGATCAAATTTGTAGGTTTAATATCACAGTCATACTCCAACAATACAACTATCAACTTGCCCCTTTTACCCTCAAGATCCAACTGAGTCAAAATGTCATTCACAAAACTGTTGGGCACATAAGAAACGATATGGAAATGAAAGATATAAAATCTAAAATCCTTTAGGGACTTCACCAGTGCATAAGCATATTTTTCCATGATATCATACTTTAATGGGGAATCCCTCGATGAATCCCTCGATGTCCTTCTATAGTATGATATAGGCCTCTCAAATTTATGTTCATCTTTTTGTAATAAAACACCAACAATGGTGTGTTCTGAGGCAAAAGAAAACAATATAAAGTCTTTTGCAAAATTGGGACTGGCCATCACTGGGGCTTTGGTCAATGCCACTTTAATATCTTCAAAATATTTGCTGGCTTCAGGAGTCCACTTTATCTCACTTCCTTTTCTAAGAATGTTAGTGATATGCTTTATGATTTTAGGTATATTAGGGATGAACCTTCTCAGAAAATTTACTTTCTCCAGGAAAGATTGTACTTATTTCTTGCTTCTAGGTGTGCCAATTTTAAGGATTCCTTCAACTCTACTGGGATACATATTTATTCCCTCCTTTGAAATAATGTGACCAAGAAAATTTCCCTCTTCCATGTCAAAATTAGACTTCTTGGGGTTCAATGAAATGCCAAACTTCCTACATTTCTGAAAATCCCTCCTTAGATGTTTAAGATGTTCATCATAAAAAAATGAATATACAGTGATATCATCTAAGTAAATAAAAGTAATTTTATCTTTCTCATGATCAAAGGCTATATCCATATCCCTTTGGAAATTTTTCCCTGCATTCATGAGCCAAAAAGGTATTTTGACATACATGAAGGTGCGCCATGGTGTTGTAATGGTTGTCTTCTCCTGATCATCTGGGTGTACCATGATTCGATTGTACCCAGAGAAACCATCCAGCATTGATATTTTTTGAGAACCAACAACTTTCTGTAGAATCTGATCCATATTAGGCAGTGGGTAATTTTCCTTGAGAGATACCATGTTCATATTTCGAAAGTCTACACATAATCTAATCTCTCCACTTTTTTTTCTGGTAGGTACCATATTTTCCACCTACTTAGAAAATCTTAGAGACACTATGATATTGGCTTCAAACAACTTCTTTATCTCCTTTTCAATCAAGGGAAACAACAAAGGATTGATTCTTCTTAATTTCTTCTTGAAATTTTTATGATCCTCTTTGATTGGAATCACATGTTGAATTATCGTAGTATCATAAACCTTTAGATCTTCATAACTCCATGAAAAAACATCATTAATTCTTTCATTAAATGGATATACCTTTTCTTGACCTTTGGGCTAAGTGTCTTGGATAGCTTGATGATCTTGAGATCTTCCTAAGTCCCAATGTTGCAATCTTCAACATCTCCATTATTTGCAGTAATTTTAGGAATCCTGGCTACATCATTGTTGTCAAAGAGTTTTTCTAATGGGACCATGCCTTTGGGAATGATGTTATTTTTTAGCTGCATTATATCCTTACTAGCAATTTGATTCTTGAAATAGTCATCATTTGCAAACACAACTGCATATTCTTCTTCACAACAATATTCCTCATCAATATTCAAATTTGCAAATTCACCATCCATCTTAAGAAAACTTTCTGTTTGTTTTCCATCTTCAAAAACGTGTTAGTAGTTAATGTTATCAGGTACTATTGGCCTGTGCTTGACCTCAATATCATATCTTCTGCCAGGAAAAATTGGAATTTTTAAAATTGAGGCTGAGGTAGCCAGGGCATCAACAATCTGATTCTGCCCCCTTGGAATCATTGAAAGATTATACTTTGGAAATTCTTCAAGAAGATCAAGAATTATATTCCTATAGGCTCTTAATCTAGGATGATAATTTTCTTGATATATAACCTTTATATTATTTATAATCAACTTAGAATATCCATNTGCAAACACAACTGCATATTCTTCTTCACAACAATATTCCTCATCAATATTCAAATTTGAAAATTCACCATCCATCTTAAGAAAACTTTCTGTTTGTTTTCCATCTTCAAAAACGTGTTAGTAGTTAATGTTATCAGGTACTGTTGGCCTGTGCTTGACCTCAATATCATATCTTCTGCCAGGAAAAATTGGAATTTTTAAAATTGAGGCTGAGGTAGCCAGGGCATCAACAATCTGATTCTGCCCCCTTGGAATCATTGAAAGATTATACTTTGGAAATTCTTCAAGAAGATCAATAACTATATTCCTATAGGCTCTTAATCTAGGATGATAATTTTCTTGATATATAACCTTTATATTATTTATAATCAACTTAGAATATCCATGTACAACTATCCTCCTAGCATCCATTTCTTTCAAAGTCTTCAATCCCAACATTAATGCCTCATATTCAGCCATGTTATTTGTGCAATCAAAATAAATCTTATAATAATAAAGTTTTGTACCTAATTTGGGGGGGTTAATCCACACACCAACCCCTTCTCCTTCTTTGCTGACAACTCCATCAAAGATCATATTCCACATCTCATTTTCTGCATTATTTTGGTGATTTGGTTTGTCTTTGATAGTCATATCAATCTTTGGCACCTCTTCTTCAAAACTCAAATCATTAAAGAAAATAGAAGAACCAGTCTCAATTTCCACAAAATAAATGGGATGGTTGTTTGGCTAGGATTTGTTACTGGCCATGTACTAGATAACCCATAACATGACCTAGATAACAACATGCCAAATTTAAGGGGGATATCAGCAAGAACCACATCCATGACCATATTTTTTGCTAGAATTTGAGACAAAGATACTACCAGATATTTGACTAGGCCCAAGCACTTTACCTTCCTTGAATCAAAGGAGAAAAGATCCTTGTAAGGCCTTGTAATGTCTAGACCCAATTGGTCCATGAACACCTTGGGCATCAGATTATGGGATGCTCATGAATCCAACATAGCATTATGCAAATTCATATCATGAATCTTCAAACTAACATAGAAAGGAGGGACATCGTTAGAATCACCACTTTCCTCTACACATGGCCAAACAAGATGGAAGGATGAACATCTTTTATACTTAAAGTATCAAAATTTTATTCCATCTTGAGCATCTTAATGATCTGATTTCTATATTCACTATTCTCTATCAGCTCATTGAATGGAACATAAATTTTAATTTTGGCCATCTCACTTTCAAAGCTAAAGGAAGATAAGATTTTTTCTACCTCTTTGATGATTGTCTCCTTTATTACTTCAAGTACTTTCTTTGGAGGTTCTTCCTTATTCTTTCCTTTCTCCACAACATCCTTTGCAACTGAGTCCTTCTTAGGTTGACTCAAAGAGGGTGTATTATTTTGATATTCTTTGGTGGGATTTCCCTTTGGAGGATTTGCAGGCACCTTTTTTCTTCGAAGATCATATTGTTCTTGGAATTGCATGATGGCATTCTGCAGCCCTTTCTAATAATCTTCCTTTTCCATTGATAACCTTTCATCATTCTCTTACATGAATACATCATTTGCATCCATGAACTTATCATGTTCTTCTTTGGTGAAAAACACCTATGTTTCATCGTCATCACAACAATGCATATTGTCTTCAAAAATTTCATCAAAAATTTCATTTACATAATTATTTTGAAAAGGAGGTCTTATTTGTTGATCACCCTGGTTCCTCTTATCTCTTTGTCTGATTTGTGGAATTACTGGTCTCCTTTGATTTCTAGGTGGAACATCAGCCTGCTCTCTGGTGTTAGGATTATTATATAAATACATCATTTCCATGAGTTTCTCCATGGTCTTCATCATCAAATCAAACCTCTCTTCTGATGATTGTGAGGTTGAAGGTTGTGCCTTATCTTGGACCTTGTTTATGTCTCTGTTAGAATTATATTTGATCTTCCGTGAAGCCATTAAATTTACTTCAACTTCTATTGCATCACTCATCATATCATCTAGTGAAGTGGATCTTCTTTCTCTCAACAACAAATAAAAATCATTGTCAAAGGAATCAACATATCTATGTTGAACAGCTCTAGGAGGATGTTTTACTTAAGTAGGAATTGAGTTGTAAAATTTCATAAATCTAACTAAAAACTCTTGTACAGTTTCATCAGGTGACCTTCCCATGTTGTTGTACTGGGTTATCAACTGAAGGGGTTTTTTCTTGTCAACCCACTTTGCAATAAAACTTGTTTCAAAGGCTTCAAAATATGGGATACTTGTTGTTGGGAGAGCTATGAACCATTTTATGACTTCACCTGTGAGACTTTGTGCAAACAACCTCATTTTTGCATATTCATAATCTACTTCTTATAGGTCCACAAAATCATTGAACCAGTCTAATTGTTTTTGGGCTGACACATTGCCTTCAACATCATACAACTTAATCCCCTGATTATAGTATCGAGGTAAATCATGTAACAGGGCAAGTAGGACAAGGGGGAAAAACCTAGTTGCCATGGCTATAGTAAGAACTTGAAGTGGATGATTGTTTTGAGTAGAAATCAAAACAAGTTTAATAGAGGCAGCGGAAATTAAATCTTGGAACCTCTTCTCATCAAATATAATTTCATTCAAATTGGATTCAGATCTATTTCTGAATAGAGTTTGCTCAAATTTCAAATCAAAATCAAGGTCTTCAATTCTTTTTAATCCATCTTTGGGTAAAGATATATTTTTGTCCAGACAAAAAACTAGGCTTATTTGCTTTCCATTTCTTTTGTGTATGAGTTTCTCAGGATCATACATAAGAATAATTTCTTTTGGATTTGGATTTCTTCTAGTATGAATTCTCTTGGGAGCCAAGATTTCTTGCTCAAACTAATTTATGCTACTAGTTTATTTATAATGGAGTCACCAAGGTAAATTCAGTTTCTTCCAATAAGGTGTTTGATTCACTGTCACCCTTAGGAATCAAATCCGAAGCTTTAAGTCGTTCTTTTCCAAGGGAATATTTCACTTTCATCCCCAACAACGACGCCAAAATTTTAGAACTTTGTAAATTTGTTCGGCTAATAAAACAAATGACAGAGGTAACCTACAAACCACTTTATAGCTAGGTACTAGCCTTCTCATCTCAGAGAGGGTTCTCTCATGTCACTTGGTCTTTAATATATGGGTTTTCTTTAACAAATCACTGGCTAGGTTTTGTTGTTTTGAAGGTTTTTTTATAATTTGTTGGAAAGGAAGGGGAGGGACACTTAGGGATATGGAGTCAAACTTATGAAAACAAATGGAAGCACTTACTAGTCGGTAGAACTCTCCAGAGGATAAAGGCTAAATGAGGCAATAAATCTAAGTTATAAATTGAAATTTGTAGAGTGGGATAAGAAAGGGAAAACATATAACTGTATCAGAGCATTAAATAAATGAATTATGAATTAGTTAGGAAGAACAATGAAAATTTAAATTGCTTCAGCCGAGAGCATCACAAGATGAATTATGGGCCTTTAACAATCCAAGTTAAGCAAAACACAGTGAAAATGGAATTTAAGCACACAAGAAATACATACGAAGAAAGAAGATGAAACACAGACCACCACCATTAGAATATTTTCATGGAAATTTCAGGACATATGCATGTGCATTCTATTTAGCTTCAGAAAATTACTTTCAAGTTCTAGATATCTAAAATCATGCCCTTGCACTTCTACCAACTCCTAATATTTATACAAGCTGAGTTCCTTCAGTTTGAAACCGATTACAATGATTAAAATGAAACGCTTCGGTTTTGAAACTAATCACAATGATTAAAATGAAACGCTTCGGTTTTGAAACCGATTACAATGATTGCAAAGAAATGTTTCGGTTTTGAAACTGATTACAATAATTACAAAGGACAGTTTTGGTTTTGAAACCAATTACAATGATTAGCGAGAAAACGTTTATTGATCTAGAATATGGTTCCTCTGGTGCTTCAGTCCCTTTCTTTGCCACTTGTTCTGCTTTGGTCATCCACGTGATGTTCCATTTTTAGTGACATCTGGACATCATATACTGGGCCCTGGAAAATTGTATTTTGTCTTACCCAACCTAATTATATCCTTCCATTGCAAGCCAGAAGGAATATCATAATCTGTCATTTCCTTTATCAAAATTTCCAAGTTAATGCAAGAAGCATATGACATGACTGGCAACCCAAGCTTGACTTTTTTGAACTGATTTAGAATTTCAAAGTCTGTAATCAAATGCTCAACTAATGTAGCTCCTTYCAGTTTTTCCTCCATGGTTTTGAACTTGGAGTTATCCATTATGCACTAAGTCAGATAGTCATTGTATTCTTCTCAATCATACAATTTTCCCTTGCCATACCAAAATGGTGGAAGTCCTTTGATAAACAATTCTTCGAACAAATCCTTGAACTCTTGTACACTCTGTTCCATCTGTGTTGCCTTGGTTTGGACTGATTTCAATAGGTTATGTTTAGAAATAACCCTCCTAGCCTAGATAATCAATGTAGTTATGTATTTAACCCCAATAGTCTGAAGGTCTGTAGCAGGAATGGAGTTGAGTAGATTTATGGCGTTTTGGGGCCATTTTGATGGTTTCTTTGCTAAAGTTTCCTTCACAACAGTGCATCTTCTTCTGGCTGTGATGGCTATACTGTCATTATCATTAATAAAATTCAAATATACTATGAACTTGGTAGCTTCAGTAGCTATATATTCCCAGATGATATGCTTGCCCCACTGCAACAAGCCTTTGCCTCTTAACCTCATCATTAATTTTTTTATTCTTTCTTTCATGACTCCATTCTCCTTTTGAAATTGAGCTATCATTTCATCATTTGCCTACATTTCCTTCTTCAATTTATCTATGCTTCCTTTCATCCCTTTGATTTCTCCTTCTTTCAGGCTAACTTGTGACATAGCATGGACAAGTCCTTCAGTGTTTGACCCAACTTATGCAGCAGGAGCTACAACTACATCCTTTTTTAGCAATAATGTCTACTCTTGTGACCATTCCCAGATGATATTCCAATGTCTCTTGGTGAAGTGTTTCCTTTTCCTATTCTAGAGAAACCAATTCCATTGTTTGTGGATGCTCTATAGCATACATTTTTAATTTCTTCTTCAAACTTTGAATTAATTTGTCTTTCTCATCCAATGAGGATTTAAACCCTTGGGGGACTTCAGATTCCAAACTCTTCACCTGAGTCTGCCAAGCTCTTCTAGATGCCTTTTCCTCCCTCAATTATCCTTCCAAATTCATTGCATAGGATGATATTTTTGAATTCTTCAATCTTAAACTCAAGTGATCATAATACAACATATCATTGGTATGCTTATGGAATTTGACCTTGTCTAGAGCACTTATGTTGTCATATCTTATATTTATCTCAGAGACTTTGTCTTCGTCTGCAGCTACAATGTTAAAGGTCCTCATTTCAACGTCTCTTACTGTGAATAGAGAAGATTTATGATGAGACATATTTTCCACTTCAGGGATTAAATCCCTCATATCACCCAAAGCTATATTACCCTTCTCAACATACTATTTTTCCAAATCTTCTCTAGATTGATAAACTTCCTCAAATGTTTTATCAAAGATGTATTTCTTATTGCTAGAGGTTCTTGAGCCACATTCACTTCGGAGTTTACTTTCCTTTTCAACCTCTACAGTGCTGGTACCACTTTCCACCATATCTATATTTACTTGTTCTCTGGGCTCTTCTTCCTCTAAATACACAATATGTGTTGGTTGTGAAACTTTCATCTTCTTAGGAGAAGTCTGCTGATCACTGATGCCCATGGCCTCTGAACTACTTCTCTTTCTATAAACACTTATCTTAGTAACTTTGATTATCATTTTCTGAGAAGCTTGATGTGTTTGAATTTGTTGCAGGGTTGCCTCCACTTTTTGTGTTTGAATTGGTTGCAAGATTGTTTCCATATCAACACAAACTTCTAGGTTTTCAATCTTATCAAAACCCTCAACATGTTCATGCTCATAAGGGGCATGTTTTTTCAACAATCTTCTCTTGGATATGATTTTTTGTGGATCATATCTTCTTCCTTCTAGTTGTGCAAAACCAAACTCTTTGGGATTTGCTTGAACCTGATATAAGCATGATCTAGTTTTTAAAATGAAGGGGCCAATGATAAAAGGGAGATTGAGGTTGGAGGCTTTGTGCAACTTCATGAAATGCTCTGTCTCAGATATAATTTTTTGCCTGATGAGTTCAAGGGAAAATATTCTAGGGGTCAAACAAATRGACAATAGGTAAGGGGATTCATGGAAACCATGAACCCATATTACTATTGAGTACATGAATAGTACCCAATCCCCCACTATGTTCTATAGATTTGGTTATAGATAGCTCATCATGTCACCCAAAAATCTAGGTAGGYTGGTATGGAAAATCAAACTATAAACTCAAGACATGACTTTGTTTATGAAGATAAGTAATGTATCTTTTACATTCAGTTGACACAAATGTTGCTTCAAGAAATTCTCTCTTTTTGGTTTCTAGGAAAATTCTCAACATATAGGTGTAGTATCTGAAATGTCTTAGAGAGCAAAAATTCACTAGCTGTTTATGGATATTATCAGCTAGGAATTGATCAAAACTGATACGGACTGACAGACCAAACTCTAAATTTAAAAAGGTCAAAAGGAAACCAAGCATGACTTAAACCACATATTTGTCATTGTTTAGACCTAAAACTTGACTCAACAGGGAGCAAACCCATTGGACTTCAATGACTATTATATTTACATTCATTAGCAAGGACAAACCCTCTGAAAAATGTTCAGGTTTGATAATTTCTGTAAAAACAGATCTCGAACCTCTGATGGACATTCTCTATACACCCTAATCATGTTTTCTTCATTGAAAGGTTCAGAAATTGTAGAAAAAGACTCTGGTATACCGAGGGACTCTCGAATTGATAGACTCTCTACCCTATACATGAACTCAAACCCTCATTTATTCACGATGATTCTTTCTTCATGGGAATATTGTTTGATGCACCAACCTATAAATTCAGGAAATGGGAAAGAAAATTCGACAGCATAAGAGACTATGGTGGCCTGAACTGCTTCAAGGAATGGTATACATCTTCCTACTTTATTGAACAGGTTGCTTCTAGACATAGAGATAGGAGAAATAGTGATTTTGGTATAAAAAACGTCTAAATCTCGGTCAATTAGGGATTCTTCATTTTCCAAAGTATCTTGTTCTATTACTAAGGTTATGATGGGATCCATGGTTGTGATGAAAAATATCTAGAAACAAGCTAAATTGGCATGCAATTTGTGTATTTTTTAGATGCAGGTGAAAGACAGTGGTTGCGCCAAGGTTTTAATGGTACCGAATTCAAAAATAGAATAAAATAAATGATAAAATGCCCCTTTTATACTTTTCCACTTTTCGAGGGTGTGAGAAAGTGGTTTGAGAAAACTCTCTTTTCATCCAAAAATGCACCTGGTGATGCCATGTAACTCCGAAAGAAAACCATGGTTTAAATTTTGGGCTTGCTCTCCAAAATTAACCCCCGCGCAACTTCTACCCCCAAAATCATCCTCGACCRTTGATCTTGAGAACTCACGATCCATGATGTGTCGGGCCCCATCATCTTAGAGCTCCTTCATTATTTATCTCTTCCCTTGTCATATTTATCCCCTTTAATAGTTTATCAGTATTCAAACCCGATTTAGTGTTCCACTAGATTCTGAAATCTTGATTTCACACGAAAAATTTTAATGGTGACTAACAGGTGCGCAGGATTCCTTCTCGTTCAAATGATAGTAGTATTCTCTTCAGTTTGGCACAGGTTCTTTATTACAAATTCTATGCCTATGTGCTCTAACTATAGATCGTGAATAGGGCATGGGTTCTTCAATAAATGAATACATCTAGACGGATTTCCTCACACTGCCCTCACTCATATCATCAACAATCAAGTGATTCTTACACAGGAGAATAGGAGGTTTTATATTCTTCCACAAAACACACAGAAACAAGAAATTCAAAACAATATATTCTCACCCTCTAATCTAATTATACATCTACAAAAGATTCGTCTCACATCTATCTCATCTTCCTTGGCCCTCCCATGAGGGATTTAAGCCAAGACATGCTCTGATACCAAATTAAAATTTGTGAGAGCTAACATTACACAGACTAAACACACAAAATAATATTTGTATTACATTCAAATTAATATACAATATACAAATATATAGTTGGAGTTAGATTGAACTAATTCTAAATCTAGAAATAGAAGTTTAGAGAATGTCTAAAAAATATACAACTAGTTCTAACATACCCAAACTAGATACTAATCACAACATTTCACTATTATTCTCCAACAAAACCCTACTTCAAAGCCCTGAAACCTGCTAAGAACAACAACAATCCATGAAGTGAGAGGTATTTATATCCAAGATGTCCCTCGAGGTTTAACAAAGACATGCTCAAGAAATTATGAACCTTGTTCCTTTGGATAAACATGTCTAAAGTCATGCTCACACGGGTGTAGACGGATTGGCAAGTGCAGTGTAAATGGAAGGAAATTTGTAAAATGAAGTCTCATGTTCGATTCTGACCTGGATTTACTCGTGTGCCATTCTTGCGGGCTGGGTGGTTGCATCTGGGGTTATAGTGGTAGTTGACAGGGATTGACCCTGTGTCACGCGAGTATGAGAACCGCCAGTTGCCGATTCCCCCAGTACAAAAAAAGAAAAAAACCATGTCTAAAGTCATGTCAAATTTTAGAGTTGACACTGGCTTTGTTTCTCCCTTAGGGAACACCCTATCAATTTGAAAATATGAGCATCTAGCAATTGGTGATAATATTACACCTGTACAAATATGTGCAATTGGTAATTGTGTACAATTCATTATGTTTCATGCATGCACTGATATGATAGTAGTGCCTTGCCCAATTGGTACATGTGTACAATTCATTATGTTTACAAACAATTAGCATGTTATACCTTCGTAATGGAGAAAGAAATGGTACCTTTTCATATCATAAGGCAATCCTATGTGTTTCCAATATACTTTTTCATGGTAATGCACACCTAATTTGTCAATCTTGTTTCATCTTCTTTGAGTTGTGCAATTCATAAAACATTAATATATATATATATATATATATATATATATATATATATATATATATATATATATATATATATATAGACAAATGACTACAACCATGTCAATAAGTTGCAAACCTGTATATCTTGTCAACACATGATAGGACAGGTTGTAAAGTCAATGGTGAGTTAGAACCATTTTATAGTAATATTTGAAGACAAAAATAAATAACTTGTTTAATATACCTTTTTTCTTGTTGTATGACATTGTCCTCATTTAATGTAAATTTTCTATACACTAGGAAGTCATGTAGCGTGTAGAGGGTGTTTTATTCTTTTTGTAAGTATATTTCAAATGGAAATTAAGTTAAGACATAAAGTACATATTGTAATATAGGTTTTATAATTGTACAATGCAATATTGTGTTGTTGAGGGTTTGGATGACAACATTGAGGCAATGTCTGTATATGTAAGCGAATTTCCAATTGCATCAAAGACAATTAATTGTGCCATCATTTATTAAGGTGGAGGCAGAAGGAAGAGAGTTACAAATGGCACATATAGGCTTGAAAGGGATCGAGTATGCATTTATTGTTGCAAATACACCTTCAATATGCATACATGAGTGTAGTAGTTAATATATTGAAAAATACAATATATATTTGTACAACAAATTATCTGTATGGAAATTGTGTAAGTCAAATTTTGTGTATGCAAATTGTGGATTGAGTTGTATATGTCTACTTACAACAATTTCCAAGCTAGTTAGTTTCTTCAGATCTTCCACTATGTCTATTCTCAATTCTATTATAAATGTTGACTGTGTTGTACAAAACATCCTTTCTTTGACATCCCTTTTCTTGGTTGTATTTTTGAAGACCATTATAGGAAAGTGTTGCTTTTGCAGTTGTTGTTCCATCGAAGAAAAAAAGTGTGCATACTTTTCGCAGTTGTAACTGCAACATGGAATAGTATAATAGTTATGTAAGATGATGGGGATATATCAGCATGTGAAAGTAAAAGAGAAAATTGTATATGGAAAGTGGTATTGTTTCCTTGTCATTGTCCAAATCACCATCCTTTATATGGAGAATGTGTTGCAACCTGAATTTTCTTGCGAGTGTGATGACAATGTCAATAGTTCCTATTGGGTAGAGGTTTTTATTCTCTAAAATTGTTTGATTATTGTGTCTGGTATGAAATGGTATTTTGTTCAATTTGTGAGCATTTTTCCCACAACACTCGATTCATCGATTGATGTAATTCGATCAAAATCACCATGATCGTATACTATTTTTGGTAATAATTTAAATTTTTTAATGGATATCCCATTACCAAGAAAAATATTTTCCTCATGTTTTTGGACAAGCTGTGCAGACACAGTTAGTGTGAGTGCCATCATTTCTTTKCCATCTATCATATCAACATGCATAATGCATCAAGTTTTTTTTCTTTTTCTAAGTAGTTTTTGTACATGTCCATTCCATCGGTTGTTCAAGTCTTCTACGAATAGTGTATTGGGTGATGTAATTCTAGGCTTGTTGACAGTGTTCAAACATAAGAAGTGATGTGGTATCCTTTTTTTTATGGGTATACAATTAGTTGCACAATTTGGATGAATTATGTTGGTTAGGTTTTCGCAAACATACCTCTTAGGTTRGTGAGGTTTCAATGTGCGAGGTGCCTGACTCATACTTGTCAATACTTCTTGTGAACATAAAACAAGTGTTGTATATGACATCATTGTATTTACCATGGGGGTGAGTGCACAAAGTTGGTGRATGATAAAGTGGCAATGGGGTGAGAAGGAATGTGCACTCACACGAACGCATGCATGTTTCTAGGAACGCACATGCGTTCCTTATGTGACAAGTTTGGAAAACCCAAAACCCCCACTCAACAAGACACATATGCACGTTTCCAAGAACGTGTGCATGTTATCAAGAATGTGCACGCGTTCTTGAGAAACATGTGTACAAGAATGCGTGTGTGTTCGTAAAAAAGATTGAAATAAAAATAATGCATGTGCACTTTAGGAATGTGCACACGATATTTATTAATGTGCACACGCGCTTTAGGAATGCGCACACGCACTTTAGGAAAGTGCACACATTCCTAAAGCATGCACATGTTATTATTAACAGGAATTTGCGCAGATTCTTGTTAACATTAAATATTCTCTACCCCCACCCCTCTCTTTCTCCATATATATTCCTCTATCTCTCCAAATGCTCTCTCCCTCTCTCTCATTCGTTGTCTCCCCCCCTCTCTCTCTTCCCCCTCTTCCCCTCGCTTCTTGTCTCCTTCTTCCCCTCTCTCTCTAACCCACACACTCTCTTTGTTTTTGCTCCACCTTCTTCTCTATATCTCTCTAAATAATCCCCTCTCTTCTCTCTCTCTCCATTGTTCTCCCTCTTCCCCCTCCTTCTACCCCTCTGATCCCCCTCCTTCCCTCTCTCCCTATTTTCCCCTCTCTCCCCAACTCTATCTCTTTCTCTCCCACTTTCTCTTGCATTACCTCATTCTCTCTCTCTTTACCTCTCTTCCTATATCTCTATAACTACCTCTCTCTCTCTCTCTCCCTCCCTCTATTATTATACTTGTTATCCACCACTTTCGGGATAAATAGGAGATCATGTCTCGAGGACCACAGGTCCTAGACATGGAGTACTGAGAGTAGGATTGAATTTAGCATGGCCCTGGAGGGCCCACTTTTTCCTTTTCTAGCATCTTCATATTGTCAGCATCAGCAACATCCACCACCATCAGCTTGGTCCTGTGTCAGAGATGGTTCTTGCTCCATGACATAATTAGTCCAGGTATCATTGTATGTGTCACTTTTGATCATAAAAACCATTGAATGTATGCATCTAATTCCTTTTATTTCTAACAACTTCTTGGATCTTACACTAGCTCACTTGACCATGTTTGGGGCGATTGATAAGGTGCCCTAGAAAGCTTGTATCTATAGGTTTTGGTTTTCCATTGGAGGGGATTTCTGAAAATCCATCGTCTGCTCCCATCATAATACCACTTTTACATCTTCTTTCCTGCTCACCTATCCCATTCCACCTGTCTAGACATTGGGTTGACCTATTTCAGGATTGCACCTTATCTCATGGGAAGAAGGGGCTAAAGGGCCATAAGGTAAATGCAAGCTGGTAAAAGATAAAATCCTAAAAATAAAACCTCGATATGCTTCACCCAGGGATCCCCGAGAAAGAAATAAAAAGCTTCTCAGCAAGAAACAAGAGGGACCTAGAAAAAATAATGAAACAAGGCCTAACCAGAGGATAGGGGGTCTCATCACGAGCCAACCTATTAGGTCCATGGGTATCTAACAGTATGACATTTACATTAGTTGGTCACCACACCAGAGCAGTGACTCTTGGTTGCATGGCCAAGGGAAAGGGGGTCTCATCACAATCCAACCTTCTCATTTATGTTAAAATACTTGTGCATAATGTTGTCACCGTCGGGCACCATGCCAAGGCAGTGTCCCCTGATTAGATCTTGAACAAAAAATCAATAAAAGATAAAATAATAAAATAATTAAGAATAAAAGGAAATAATGGGTTTGGAAAAAATGCATCCATGACAGGTACAACTCACCTTCTACAAAGGATCCCACAGGTAACATTTTTTCATCCTTGTCCCTCACTGCACCACATGTTTGGACATCCCCTGACCACATCACCCACTTACATGGCTTGGATGAGGTTTCTTCTGGGAACTTTACTTCTTCTGTGGACACTAGCCCAATAGGATGCCTTCTCCTTTTTCTCCAGACTTGTATTGTAGTCTTGTGTATTAGGGATTTTATGCACATGTTTAATAATATTGATGATGAGATGTGATTGACATTGCTATGATCCTTGTGACCAATGAGCCCATGGAGAGCGTATCTTTTGATGTAAAGGACCATGCCTAATGGACATGTACCATTTTGGACCGGTACAAATGGGGAGATGATCAGTTCAGACCTCCATGGGGCTGAAGAGACCATCAGGTGGATGTTGAGACCCTATTAGGTGGAAGAGATAGGATAGATATGGATCAGGGGATTTACACTTGACAAGAAGAGGACGTTCCACTAGAGGCACCCCGACACAGATTGACCTACGGGGCTACAGCCCTTTTCAGGGGAATGTTGGCCTTGGAAGGCCTAGGACGTCACCCTTGATGACCATGACATCATCCAGCCTATTGGACATCTTGGGAGGTATATTGGGCAGTAGTGGCATGTGTGGCAGGTTGGAGAAGCCCAAGTAGGGCTAACGTTTTTCTCCAAGATGCTTCATTTGACCTAGAAGGGGCTAACGTCCCCCTTTGAGGGGTTTTTATCTCTTTTCATCTTGATTAGGGTTTAGATTTAACATTTTAATGTAAAACAGTATGATTTTAGTATTTTGGCATTGTCGGCCTTTTACGTGACCTAAAATGTAAAATTAGGTCATGGTACTGTATAAATGAGGGATTTTTACCTTCATTTTTTCATCACAACTTACTCACTCCATAAGGAGGTCTGAAATTTGTGCCCTATCTTGGGTTATTGGCTGATTTAGTGATGTGCACTTGTTGAAGGAGGATTATTTTGGCATGTCTTGGCATTTCTCTTTAAGGAAGGTGTTCTAACTAGGGTTTGCATTTGATAATTCTTGGTGATATGTAAGTAATTTTCTACAAAACTTTTTGAATGAATGGATGTAGTTTTATTTCTTGCATATGTTTATAAATTTTGATGAATAAAACCCTAGGTGACAAGAACACATGTAGGTCCTTGTCTCATGTCCCCTTTGAGAGATATTTTCATCCATTGAAGAAGAAGATAGCCTAGTTGTTGCTACACACACTCTCTCTCTTCATTTATTGTTAGTCATACTATCTAGAGGCCAAGAAGAGAGAGACGTATTAAGCCTAGGTCTACTACACTTAGGGCCATTTTTCTCTAGGGTTTGTTGAAAAGGCCTTGCTCTAGAAACACCTTGCTTCATCAAACCCTCTAGTCTTGTTTTTATTGCTTCATCTTCCAGCTAGCCATTTTTCCACTGAGTTAAGGAAGGAGGAGAGAGCACCGAGGCCTAGTTTACCTACACCAAGGTGAGCCTCTCTCCCCTAAGGTTTTGAATTTGGGGCTTCCTCTAGCAACACTCCAAGGCCTTTCCCTCTAGTATTTGACCTACTTACCGTGTCTCCTTTAGCTCTTGCGTCTTACACTATTGAATCCATTTAACCCTAAGGAATTGATCCTAAGACCTCATGTGCTGAAGAGACCTTTATCACAAACAACTCTCAAAACGATTTGAATCAAACCCTAACTACTAACCCTAGCCTAAGAACTAACCTAACTAACTTGTTGTTGTTGTCATCCTTGGCTATTATATCATTTGTGCAGTAAACATTTTACTTTATAAGAAAATTGAATGGTGATTTAAGGCATTTATTGAATGAAGTGTTGATTGGTTACATGGAATTCCATATTGTTCCAATATTTATTGGTGAAGTGATATAATTTTCATTGCTATTAATAAACATTGACTTCCACAACATTTATTGTCAAATTGCTTATATGTTTATCAGATAGTCATCTATTTATATGAAGTACTAACCCATTGAACTAGCTTGCATATATTATTTGTTGTTTCTTTGTCCTAGGAAGGTATATCATTAGGGGGTTTACATTATTATTGGTTGTTTAGCCATGACTATTTGCTCGGTGGTGAATTGTGAGGGGGGAATTTATCCTTGTCTTATTATCCTCTTTGCCTTTTCAAAACCCCAGGTCACCGGGGACGTCTCCCTTGGGCCTTACCACCCTAAAAATAAATAACCATCCCATTTTGGAGACATTGGGTGGGATTGGTTCTTGTTACGCCAATTTTCCCTTCAAAACCCAAGTCTTTTATCCTTGATACAAACTGTTCGATAACATTTTGGCACCATTGTCGGGGAAGACTGAGTCACTTCTCCTCAAGACGAAACTTTTCAGTAAGACTTTCCACTAGAAGCCTTATATTATAGGATTACCTGGCAAATCCACTAGGGTGTTTTCCTTTTTTCTTTGGTAGTTTCAAGTAAAATGTCTGGAGACTCCACAAACCAAAAAGAGGTTCAATAATCCTCCTTTAACTTTCATAAGGAAGCTTCCCAAGAACTCTCCTGTTGTAAAATTACTTTTTGGAAAGAGTCTTCCTTTGAAAACCATGTCTAGTTCTCAAACCACCACTACAGCGAATCCAACCAACAATCAAAGACAATGGTCATATACTCTTTTCAAACCACTAGACATGTCGGCCATACCAGGATATCCTAGGAAAATGCTAGCCAAGTACGAGAAGTGGTTTCCTAAATTTATCGGTATTGATGAAATTAGTGCCGAAGAGCACATGAGCAGCTTTTGGGCATTTTTTCAACTTCATCCCATTAGTGATAATGTTGAATACTTAGTCATGAACTTATTCTCCACTACCCTCTATGATGCTTCAATACGTTGGTACCTGATCCTTCCCAATGGTAGCATTAAAATCATGGACATACTAGAAGAGGTATTTCTTAGGAGGTGGAGTATCAAAGAAGACCCTAACATGCTCCTTACCTGACCAAATAACCTTTGGAAACATGAAAATGAGTCCATTCAGGAGTTCCATAATAGGTTTGAGACCTGCCTGCAAAATCTCCCTGCAAGCCATCACTCGAAAGATAATTACCTTGTCCACATCTACACCAAGTCTTTCAATGGCCAATTAGGGTATCTTCTCAAAGAAAAAAACCCCCAATCAATTCAAGAATCCCAAGATATCACTACTAGAATCGAGGCTAACCTCCTCTCATCTAATATTGAGCCTTTTGCAAATCCAAGGGCGAAAGTGGACACCAAACCAAAGATAGTCCACAATATCAAACCTACCTTAGACCTTTGTGCTAGTATAGCCAATTTGCAAGCCTCTATGGATGGTATCATAAAAATTCAAGAACAAATGATGAGTAGGATCATCAACTTGGAAATATCCCAAAGCCAAGCACCCAAGGTCTCGTACAAAGGGAAATTTCAAAAGGGGAACCAATTTTATAAGCCAAAGAATGGGCAAGAGGTTCCAAACACCTTAGCCCCTACAAACGTTGTTGATTAAAACCCTTGGTGCCTTGAATGCTGTGAAGCACATTGGGAGAATGAATTTCCTTACAGTGATAATGACCATCAACAAGTGAACAATATAGGCCATCTCATGGAAGGCCCTTAGATAAATATTATTACTGAAAAACATCAAGAGGCCATAAGAGAAGTGACAATCAAAGTTAGAATGGCAGTAATAAACAACCTAGACCAGGAATGTTATAACCCTAAATTGCACCAGACATGCTTACCTAGAATCACGCCATCTCAGTTGCCTTCTTTGCCAAGCCACTACTAAACAAATTATTAAAAAACACCCTTTTTGAAGGCATACACGCCCTGTTCCACTACTGCACCTGTGTGTACGCTGGCTGACCCACTACAACCTGCGTATAGCTAGAAAGCACGAAAAATGGAAAGTTGCAGATAGAACACATAGTTTTGGGTAAGTTTAATAAACCATTTGACAACCCATAAACGGTCACTAGACCAAATACCTAGCCCTTTCCACCCTATAAAAGAAGGGGTAGGGATCCCATTTGGAAGGAGGAAAATAATAGCAAAGAAACTATACCTGATTTAGTATTCACCTTGCCCCAACCTTTTGCAACTATTGTGTGAAGAGAATCATATACAGAAGCAATTGGAGCATAGTTGAAGAGGATCCCAGGACTAGATTTGAGGAGCAGTCGTCGATCTCACTATTGTAAGGTTACTCTTGTGAGATTAATAAAACAAGTACTTTTCCTGTCCCACCATATGAGATTGTCAATATTTACATTTGATTATATTTTGATAGAATCTATAACCCATTAGTTTATAGATCATATGGATGTGGAGTTCTTTTTTTGTCTTTTATGAATGTAGGTCAGCATTGGGAGGAGAGTTGCAGTCAAGATGGGACCAAGTGTTAAAGGGATCGACATCAAACACATAAACTAAGGTACAATAACTTGATCTTTTTAACCTTGTATTTGCATATGAATAATGGGGATTATGATTGGGATGTTGGTAAGAAGTACGAGAATTTAGGTCATTTCTGCATGCAAGATAAAACCCTTAATTCTACTTCGTAGGAGGGATTTCCCACCCAAAATAAAATTGGCAACCGTACTGGGGAAATCTCTAGGGTTTTGGGGGGTACTTGTTGGGTATTTTTAATTGGTTTTACTACCTTTTTTCTGAGTTTTTGCAAAATTACGAGCTAGTAGGCATTCTGGTCTTCCATACCAGTACACCGTAATTCCTTTGCCTGACTGTCTTTTCTTTTTTCAGGAAGCCACAGAGGCATACGTGGCCTACAGAAGGTCTTCCCGTGTATACACGCACCCTAATTTTATACAGCCTGGGTACATATGTTGGCTGCTGAAAGATTAGTCGCGTGTCTAAGTCAAGAAATCTTTTTCAAAAGAGGTAGTCATCCTCTCCCCTATTAGAAGTGATCCTTCTCAGGGGTTTTTTATATCTAGTTCTGGTTTCTATGATTACAATCTGTATCCTAGGTATAACCTCAGATTAGCTTCGTTTTCTCAGATTTCCTTGCATCTTTTTCTGTTAGAGTGAGTTTTTATACCTTTTAGGGGTTCTAGTTTTCAATACCAGTGCTCCCTTACTGATCTTCTCTTCTTTTCTTTCTTATTTTGAGGAAAAACAAGGGCACACGTGTCCTTTAGTAGTCCTACAGGAGTGCATACACGTCCTGTCTTTGGGCAGCCCACGTGCATATGTTGGATATTGAAGTAACAATCATGTGTCTGTCTAGAAAATTTTGAGGAGGCGGTCATCCTCTTCCCTATCAATTTTTTACTTCCTAGGTTTTTCTTGTGTCTTTTTGGTCTCTGTCATAGTAGTTTCAATCTAGGTTGTGTGCCAACATAGCTTGCTTTTGCATTTAAAAGTTTTCTTCCTTTGCTAGGTTTTTTGATGAGATAATGAGTTAGTTTGATCTTCCCTTTTTGTTGTCAGTAACTCCCCAYGATCTGTGGTTGGAAAGAAGTCATTTTTGGCCTTGTCTTGTTTTTATTTTTTCACCTTTTTTCTTCATAAAAGAAGAAGCCATACAATTTTAAATTTTCTTGTTTTTGAAGCATAATAAAAAAAAAACACAAAATCTTTTTTTTAATTCTTGGTTTGGTTAAAGAGTTGGTTGTTTGCGTTAATCAATAGGAAAGATATTGTTTTCATAAGTTCTTGGATGATTGACTTAGGACAATAAGTAGCTCATAGTCGAGTGAAAGCTTGTCTTGATTTTTTCAGTTAAAAGATCTTAGAAAGAAAAAGTTTGAAAAGTTGGTTAAAGAATTTAAAAGAGCAAATCTGAATTTGTCAAGAAGAAGTTATTTTGTTTCTATCTTTCTGTTTATCTTCTCTTTCATCTCTCAAAACATCACTAGTTTCACTTTCATAAACTTTGACTTAAGACAAGCCCAAAAATTAACGATTAATTAAAATCAACTAGATTTTATGTTTTGTAGGGTCAATCAACTAGTCTAGGCTAGAGCCTTGATTTAGGATTGGAGAGGAAACTCTTCAAGGATGAAAAACAAACATAAGAGTCTGTGCTAGGAAGTGTCAAAAGACCAGGATCGTAAAAGTTATCCTAGACCCCCCTCTAACACAGGTTATAAACATGAGGTCACGTAAGGAAAGGTAGCGGAGATAACCCCTCCAAAGGTGGACCAAATGTAGTGGGGAATACATATAGAGGGCTTATATTGGGATTTCTTTGATTGCATTTGCCACAGAGCTTCGTGGGTATCGAATCTGTTCGAGGTCCTGAGTCATCTTTCGAAACACTTTCCTTCGATACCCTTGATAGGTTTCAGGTTTGATACCCTACTCATTCTAGTTCACCTGACTGTCGACTGTACCCGCCTGGTGACTGTTTTCACACTGGAAACCTAGTTGCCTATATTTATAGTGACTTACACAGGTGACTGTGGGGGTATACTGTGGTACCTAGGATAGACATCGGGCCATGCTTTACAGATTATACCTGAAGGGTGACTCTGTATTCGAGTTTCACTTGCACCGGTAAGTTTCTCTAGTGTTGGTTGTTGTAACTATTCTTCCAACTAGTTAGTGACTTCTTGTTTTATCTCATAGATACTTTTTCTAGTGCGTGATGGTTTTCAAATGATTATAGTTTTCCCTAGTGTGTCTTTTATCTTCTCACACATTGGAGGACCAGGGGTTCCACCAGTCGCGAAGGCTTCTAGGCCTTCCACCAGTTGACCTCAAACCCCCCCCACCCCTGCTAAGGTGTAAATTAGACCAACAAGGGTCTTTCGAGACAAACGAGTTACAAGAAATTGTGCTCAACCCATCTTTGAGAGGAGAAATTTTGATTCTGGAGGAACCAATCATTTCTGACCTCGGATCAGAGGCTCTTGGTCTGTATAACCCTCCCATCATTAATCTATCAATGCCCATCGTCGTACAATTTCTACCTTACGAGCGTCAGGTAGTGTCACCAACAATAATGGAAGAAAACACTGCCACTTTTTCATGGAATACTGATATTTCCTTCACGACTGTCACTACTGGGGGTAATCCACCTCCTAACCAACCATCATCGATCCGAGCCACTAGGGTCTCGACTACTTCTACCACGAGATGCAGTCTGATTCCGTCCATGGCAGTGATCACTTCTCCATTTACTCATAACACAACAGGATCTCCTTTCTCATATGGGATGCCTAGCTTCGGTACGAATACTGTACTTTCCTCCTCCACTCTACAGAATTTAGGTCTAGGGGCAGGGAGTTCCAATGCTCCTCTACAAGGATCTATGGGGGGGACTTCAACTCCCTTTATCTCTTTCCATTACGGTGGGGGTCATATACCCCCTTCATCCCCCTCACTTGGCGATGTTCCTCAACACTCCGTCAGGCCCAACGTAAACATGTTTGGAGCAGGTAGTCAAGAACTCCCTCCTTATAACATGCTGATTGGTTTGACACATTTCTCTTTGTTCGACGCGTTTGGTAAAAACTCTTTCTCATCAGCTGCCATTTCGGCCGGGGGAAATCTCGGTTATGGACAACCACATCCTGTACAGGGTACTATTCCTTCACAGGGGAACACTTAGGAATTCCTTCCTCACAAGGATCTTGGAATCCATGGTAGGGACCAGTCCCCTTGCTAGGAATGTCGATTAGGAGCAACCCCTTCCATACCTAGTGGAACCCTAGGTAAGGCCCAATGCCTATGCCCATCGGATTGGCAGGGGGAAACCCCTCCCAAAATTATTGGAATGCAACGCAAGCTCAACCCTTTACTTCTTATTACGGGAACCAGTCGATGATGTCTCAACAAGCACCCAATCCATATGCTAGTCACGGTCATGGTTATTACTAGAGCCTTGGCCAACAACCTAACTTTTCCTAGCAACCTGGTGCCAATCAACCCCAGGCTCCTTTTTCCCTGGCTACAATCCACAACCCAAACTACCATTTTTGGCAACCCTGCACTTGCCAGATTTGACAAGACTCTTAAATGACCCCATCTGTCATGATCCAAGTTGGCCTCCTATGCCAACCAAGTTGCCTTCGAACATTCCAAAGTTTGAAGCCAAGCCTAACGAAKATTCTAGTGATCATGTGACTACCTTCCACTTATGGTGCTCATCCAACTCATTAAGAGACAACTCCATTCAGTTGTGATTGTTTCAATGCACTCTCATAGGCAGTGYTGTGAAATGGTACATCGAGCTCGACCGCTCACGATACTCTTCCTTCAATGAATTAGCAATGGATTTCTTGAACCATTTTCAATTACCAGTGATATACGATGTCGGCACCGAATTGCTGGCCAATTTCAAGTAGACAAAAGAGGACCATATCTCAGATTACATTCGAGAATGGAGACACCAAAAGAGTTTGATCAATGTTCCAGCCCCACCAACATTCTTGCTAGAGTGGTTCCTTAAGTCTTTGGTACCCCAGTTATCAAAAGATGTCGCAACATCTGGAGTGTTTTCCGAGGAAGATGAGATAATGAGAGTGCAACATCTAGAGCTAATTTACTCTCAGTCTGGTTTACTCTACGAGATTTTTCCAAATGCACCGAGGTCAATCCTTGACAAAACCAAGAAAAGGTCTAGACCACATGCTGATGGAATTATTGGTTTAGCACAAACCAAGCCCGTTGATCCATTGTCCAATCAATTGGAATAATTGTCGATACAATGCATAGCGGCCAACCAGACCACTAGTTTGGCTACTCCCCCTACCCAAAAATCGGATGTACACAGTTTGAAAACGACAAACCCGAAGGCCACCCAACAACCCAATGGAAAGACAAAACAACGGAAAAAGGGTAAGGGGGATAAGAAACCCACTGATAATGCTAGCAGGGATGACACTGAAAAGAATAAGTCAGAGTATCATTGTAATATTTGCAAGGAAGACCACCCAACCCATCAGTGCCCTCGACTAGCGGAGGCCCAAAAGTTATTGGCACAACAACAACCTGTCATGTTGACGAACCCATTCCAACACGGGAAAAATCTAACTCAAGCTTCCTCGAGCGTGGAAGGGGGCAATCAAGGACCCCTTCTGTCTTCAAGTAACATTTCATCCAGAAGCATGTATATGATGAAAGGTGATGCCTATATAATGACTAGAGAACATGATTACAGAAAGCCAAGCACCTCTGAGAAGGGTAAAGAATATGAAAACCCATATCTTCCTCTTCAGATTGAGGATACATTGGGTGAAACAATGATGCACATCCCAAAAGTTGACTTCAAAAAAGTGTCTTACAACCCAAATGCAAGGGCCACCCAGAACTACTCTGTGGTGGAGGATTTATCACAAAACCCTTGTGTGATGTCTGCTTTGGAAGTCCTCCAGAGTTGCCCTTCCCAGAGAAAGGCCCTATTAGCTGCCTTAGGCTCTGACGAGACTTGTAATCTGGGAATTATCATGCTTGATACCACCAACTTAAAACCTTGTCTTTCTTACCACGCAGTTTTTCAAATAGTAGTGGCTTACACCACGAAAAATTTTATCCGGAATATTTTTCGTACAGTGGTGGATGAGGGTGCCTCGACATGCATGATGTCTTTGGCATGTTGGAAGGCCATCGGGCAACCCATTTTGTCTCTGTCACCTACTCTACTTACAACTTTTGATGTTCATTCTTTCCGACCACATGGGATCATTCCCTCTTCTCCCGTGCAATTAGGGTGAAAAACTATATGTTTCGAAGTTGAAGTGGTCAATGCATCCGTCAAATACAATTTTTTGTTAGTAAGGAGTTGGACCTATGCTATGCAAGAAGTGGTCGCAAACGTTTTCCAGGTCTTGTTGTTTCCTCACGAGGGATGGATTGTGACCATTGATCAGTTATCCTTCTGTCGTCCTGACCCTTCATCGGGAGTCTCCACAGTGCCGATGATTGATAACCCTCAAACTGGCATCGTCAATGTAGGGGTTGGTTTGTGCCCATAATTCATGGGTACTTTCAATTACCCACCTCTGACAGGAAATTTCCATTACATGATGATTGTCCTTGACCAGCCTCGGGCTATAATTTTTCAAATCGTGTTGTTTCGCACGATGTACTTTCACGATCTATGGACTCTTCCTTCCCCATCCGCTACGATGGAAGGGATAGAGCACCATGGCATGGCCATTCCTTTTTCCATGGCATAAGTTGCATACTCGATCATTCAACGAGCTTCTGTCGGCCCCGATCCGACTCCAACACAAGATTTAGATTCAGTGCTCGAGCCTATTTGGGCTCAATGTTCCCTTGTTGATATAGATTCTTTAGACTTAGTCTTGCCTTCAGACGAAGCAATTATTGAGGCAATGACTAGTCCGGACAGACCCTGGGCTGGTCTTCATCATAGATCTTAGTTCCTCCCAAAGTTAAGACGAATTGAAGAAGGAGAAGTCACTTCGACTATCCTTGAGCGGTGTCCCTACTACCGAATCCTCTTGAATCCAAACAAGTGTAGTTTTTGCGTCACTTTAGGTCATATGTTAGGTTTCATCGTTTTGACAATAGGGACCATGGTCGATCCTCTCAAGGTTGAGGCAATATTTCAATTGCCTCCCCCATGCACCATACCTTAGCTTCTAAGTCTACAGGGAAAAGTGAATTTTCTACGACCTTTCATCGCAAACTATGCCGAGATCACAAAGGGTTTTATGCGTTTATTAAAGAAGGACATTCCTTTTCATTGGGATAAAGCTACTCAATGCTCTTTCACAGCATTGAAAAGCACCCTCATATCAACCCCTCTGCTTCAACCATCCAATTATAATAAATATTTCTTATTTTACTTGGCCGCTGCGAAGTCGACCATCGACATGGTCTTAGTTTAGGAGCAGGATTTTCTCTCAGAATACGTGATTTATTACCTGAGCTGAGGCCTAGTTGGACCAGAACTCAATTATTCCCATATTGAAAAACTTGCTTTGGCAGTAGTCCATTTTGTTCAATGGTTCCATCATTACATTTTGTTTCGCAAGACCAACTTCATTGCCATCGTGAACCCATTTAAATATGTATTGACACGACGAGTCATCAGTGGAAATATCAGTAGATGGATATTTATCCTCCAAGAATTCTACTTGGAATTAGTTTCAGAGAAATCCAAAAAGTCAATGGTCTTTGCGGAACTCATATCTAAACGTCCAGTCGAATCAGGTGATGTTATACCCGATGAGTCGCTTATCAAAGGAGACATGTTTTTTATCATGGCTTCATACCCCTAGTATGGAGATGCTCTTGTATATCTCTATACTTTGAAGTGTCCCGCCTCTTCTTCTCATTATGAGCATCGCCATATATGTCATCAGGATAAGAAATATCTCATACTTGAGGACACATTGTATCGTCGAGGTGTAGACTGCATTCTTCGTCGATGTCTCACTCATGAAGAAGCAAAAATTGTTCTTAAAGATTGCCACATTGGAGCATGTGGAGGTCATTTGTCTGGGTTGGTAACAACCCAAAAGATTCTATGAGCCAGTTACTTCTAGCTGACAATAATCAAATATTGTGTTGAATCAGTCAAGAAGTGCCACCCATGTCATATCTTCTCTCAGAATATGAGGGCACACCCCGCTCCCATGTTTCCCGTTATTATTGTTGGTCCCTTCACTAAATGGGGGATTGATTACACTACATGAAAACCCCCTTCAGCAAGGGGGCACTGCTATATCATTGTAGCATTATACCACTTCACCAAGTGGGTCGAAGCTATGCCAACATTCAAAGATGACGGGGAGACAACAACTCTCTTTTTGTTCAACCATATAATAGCATGGTTCAGTGTCCCGAGAGAAATTGTCATTGACCATGGCGGTCACTTGTAGAACAAAATGATGATCGAGTTAACTTCAAATCTTGGGTTGAGGCAGGAACACTCATCACCTTATTACTCCCAAGTGAATGGTTAGGTGGAAGCTGTAAATAAATCTCTTAAAATCGTTCTACAGTGAATGATCAATTCGGCCAAGTCAAATTGGCATTTGATGTTATATTCGGCATTATGGGCTTACCGAACGTCTTTTAAGATTGCAACTAGTTTTTCATCTTTTCAACTCTTTTATGGGCTTGAAGCAGTGTTTCTTATAGAATGCCAGATCCCATCATTAAAGTTGGCAGTACAGTTATTTCTGGATACTTCACCACTTGAAGAACGGTTACTATACCTTGAACAACTCAATGAACAATGTCATGATGTGGCCTTGTCTAACAAGGCTCACACACAAAAAGTCAATTGTCAGTATGATCGATCCATTCATCCTCATATTTTCCTTGAAGGTGACCTTATCCTAGTCTATGACCAAGATAAGGACCCCATGGGGGCACGCAAGTTCAAACCCATGTGGTTCAGACCCTTCATCATGAAAGAAGTACTACAGAAGGGTGCTTATTATCTGGTGGAATTTGAGGGAAACATTTTGATGAAGCCTAGAAATGGGCTCTACCTCAAGAAGTATTACTTATAGGTGGGTCGCCTTGGGTGACTTTTTGTAACATATGTATAGTCTTTGTACTATTACTTTTCGATTTTTTGGTTTTATGGATGTGTCGTTTGTTGATGTTATCCTTTTTACTGTGGCAGATGTCATGTGAATCATATGTGTTCGTCAGATTCACAGATGCACTAGCCAACACACTCGGAGGCTTGCCTTCACAACTTGGGTGATTTTCAGACGTCAAGGCCAGTTGCTATCTTCAGGAGGTATATGTTTAGGCGACACCACAAACAATTTCGTCGAATACAGCACAGTTATTGAGTTACTTTGTGACACTTTGTCACTTGGTATCTCTCACCTTTGGGTCTATTTAGACGCTTAGCTAGTTGTGTCTTAGTTAAATGGAGTCTACTGTGTTCATGATACTACTCTACACCAACGGTTCCTTAGGGTACATCTCTTAGAATGAAACTTTGATTATATTACATATTTTCATATTCCTAGGAGATTAAATCAAGTTACAGATACTCTAGCTAATCAAATATTAGATTGGCATCTTGCACACATATAAGAAAGACACACAATTTCACATGTAAACACATTTGTAAATTAGATGTAATCCATAAGACATAAAAAGACATAAAAATCCATATATAATGTCAAAAATACTAGAGTACATAGGTGGACACAAGCACCTCAAGAATACATCCAGTAAAGATTCATGGGGCTTATGCCCTACAAAATATACAAATAGTGCCCTCAGCATGTAAGCAGTCCAATCTAAATAAGGACAGGGCCTATTGGCCCAATTATAATATTCAACAGTGTTTTCCAAATGCCAAAAAATCCATACCCACGTATGTGGTGCCCCCACTACATGAGGCTATCTAGCTAATCAAATATTAGATTGGCATCTTGCACACATATAAGAAAGACACACAAATGCACATGTAAACACATTTGTAAATTAGATGTAATCCATAAGACATAAAAAGACATAAAAATCCATATATAATGTCAAAAATATCAGAGTACATGGGTGGACGCAAGCACCTCAAGAATACATCTAGTAAAGAGTCATGGGGCTTATTCCCTAAAAAATATACAAATAGTTCCCTCGGCATGTAAGCAGTCCAATCTAACTAAGGACAAGGCCTATTGGCCCAGTTATAATGATCAACGGTGCTTGCCAAATGCCAAAAAATTTAGACCCACATCCGTGGTGCCCCCACTAGATGAGGTAGTAGAGATGGCGGAAGATCCTTGATCTTTGCCATGGGGACTGTACGGGTGAGTGAGGTAAATTTCCGCTCTACCCATCTCACTACTCTCTCAACCTCTCCGGCTGGAGGTCCCCCTACTGCTACTGGTCCACCAATTGCAACTGGTCCTGCCTCTGGTCGAGGTCATTGCTTGTTCATCATGAAGTCTGCTAGATGCCTGTTCATAAAAGACGCCTAATTGTCAGATACTCTCATATATACAAAAAATGATATATATAAAAAAAAAAAAAAAAAAAAAAAAATTGAAAAAGAAAGAAAAAAAAACAAAGAATACCTAACTCTCCTCGTACCACTCTGGGAGGTACACCCATGTTAGAGTCCCTGGAAAATTTGATTCCACCATAAGGATAGTCCTCTATCACCTGAATCTGCCGAGACACCAGTCAAAAAACTTGTCATCGAAGGCCGCAATAGTCCTCCCTCCCCCCTGTCATGGAAACAACATCGCCCATCTGTTTACTACTAGAGAAGAGGCTATATGCCCTCATACTGTCTCCCTTGGGCTAAGACTCAGTACTCTCTCTCGAAGAAAGAACAAAGAATAGTCCCAAACCCAAAGTTCATTTGCCTCTGCATGTGACACTCTGTAAGCTCCGTCTTCATGCATTCTATTAAAGTGGTACTCCAGTCAAAAACCTGTGCATTTAAGCACTGAACTGCACAATTCATGTGCACCCAGGAAGCCTAATGCAAAGCTGTCACTTTTAGTGATAGGTCTGAGATCTTTTTTATTGGCACCTGAGTGCCCATCTTGTTTGTACTAGCTTCACAATGGAGTCCAATAAACTCCGCTATATTGTGTGGCCCTAAGGGAAAACTGCGAAAATTGACTGGTTCCCCTCTCCACGAGAGGCCAGTTAGAAAGTAAATATCCTTAGTCATTGGATTCAATGAATGTCCCTCAAGCATAAAGGCCTTTGCATCAGGATGCCAATAATCAACTAAGGCGTTCAGCAGCCTAGGTTGTTCCTACATGAAAGGACACTGGAATAAATTTAACAAACCACATTGTGCCATTGCGGCAGTAGCAGCAGGGTCCTCACCAACCAAAAAATCAATATCCTCATGCCCCCTCTCCCTCCAATGAACATACATCCTGCAATTGACAATGCACATAGTCATGTGTGCACGCATGCAGTCTTTCCCCTGCATGTGTGCACATGCGGGCTATCATAAGACTGCCCGTGTGTACGTTGGGCTGACCTTTTTAAAGATCAACACCCCCTCAAAAAACAAAAAGAAATGCTTAAATGAAGTATTGAAATGCAAGGGGGGTTAGTATGTACTTACTTGGTCCATTGAAGCTCCCAAAATCAATTCTTTTCACAAAGGGGTATTTTTGGCTTTTAGTCAATTTCTCAATTTGCAATAGTGATAATAAGCTGCCAGCTTCCATTTATAGACTTTTTGGCCACTTTTTGTCAATTTTTTGGACCCTTGTGTCATTTTTTCTAAATTGAATATCATTTAGTATGGTTCAGGAGTTTTCTATGGATTGTTACGATAAGTGTTACTTTGGGTATTGGGAAACTTTTTGGAGATTTGAGTCTTTTTTAAAGGTCCTTTGGTAAAAAATCATTTTTCTAACTTGTTGCATTTAAGTTAGGATTCCACCTCTACTTTCTTCATCTCGTTGTCTTTATCACTACACCATAGGATCGATCCCACTGATTTCGACATGGAACCATCTTTTCTTCTTTAGAAGTGTCGTATTTTAGTGGCAAATCCTACCTTAACATGGATGCCCTAGGTAGATACTGGTTGCATTTTGGTGTCCATGCTGTCACTAATGACTATAGGCTCTGGAATCCTTATTAGTTTATCTTGATTATGAGTTTGAGCCTCATTTGCATGATGCATTACCACTCTTGACCTCACCCTCGGGACTCCTAGAACATAACAGGTCTTCTTTTAAGCCCTTTTTAGACCCTCTAAAAATGAAAAGATTGTCGAGTGATCTTATTGACCTTCACGCTTGCTAAACTGAACTTTGAAGTCACATCTATCCGACAGTAGTTTACCCCTTTTTCGGTCTGGATGTTCAACTGTACGAACAAATGTATACTATAGGAGCTTCAGTTGCCTAGAAGATTATTCTCACGTATAATTTTAACCCTTTTTCGGGCCTAAGAGACTAAATTTATGAAAAAGGAACCCCCACGGAGTCCATAGTTAAGCTCTTTTCAGACTCCCTAAAATTGAAAAGATTGCCGAGTGACCTTATTCTTTCACACTCGTTAAATTGGTCTATAAGAACATTCTTGACAGAGTCCATAGTTAATCTTTTTTCAGACTCCTTAAAAATGAAAAAATCGTCGAGTGATATTGTCTTTGTCACACTCGTTAAAATGGTTTTGAATAGATGTCTAGTCAGTGCTAGTTTACCCATTTTTCAAGCTAACTAGACTATATTTGAAAAAGGTACCCCGGTGGAGTCTCCTTTTTAGACTCTCTAAATATGAAACATCGTCGAGCTTACCTTCTCTAGGCTCATTAAAATTGCATCGAAGGATGTTACCATTATGTGTCTTATTAATTTCCTTTGCATACCTGCGTCTTTGGCCTAATGCTGGTAGCATGTTTCTCTCAACTGAACCATGTGAAGCATGCCTTATATGCAAGCCCTGTAGCACTTTGCCTTTGCATCTTGACACCTTTGGCCCATGGAGGATTTTTCCTGAGTGTCCTTTTCCTGCATATGTCCCTTTTCCCTGAACATCCATGTGTTCTGTACACTTGGAACTAGTATGTCTACGACACGCGATCCTCTTTTGTAATGTAGCATTCCTTTATTCTTTTTCAAGATTTCCAAAATTATTGAAAAAGACAAAAAAATCAAATATACCCCAAAAAGAGGAAGGGAAAAGTATTTTCTTTCTATTGGCAGCACAATGAGTCACCCTTGGACAAAGCACATCCTTCCATTTGTTCATCAAGCCCTAGGATTTAACATGACCTTAGGAATATGTTCTCGCTACATAGAGTTGTTTACTCCTCTGTTTGGTTATTCTTCCAAACATATGGAGAGTTTGCAGTGCATCCTGCATCGTGAACTTATGTCAAAATATCATGCTGCCTGAGTCTCATATTTTGTCGTGCTATTGTCCAAGGGAAGTTATTACCAAGCTTGATTCATCCCCCTCTGCAGATTGTCTCTTACCCTCATGCCTGGTCATCCCAAAATCCCAATCGAGTCTTTGTTCGAAACCCATGAAGCCCTCAACCTGATCATCAAAATCCTCTAGTATGTTCCTGACAAGCTGTCGAAGACCTTTGGGTAGTGAAGTCATACACTCATATTACACTCCTACTCGAGTTGTGAATATTTTGAAGCTATTGCTCGAGTTCTGAAGGCCTCATCTCTAGCCATCAGGCCTTATTCGATTCTTGAAGATGGATACTATCCATGCATACCTTTTTTATTTCGAGATGTAGATCCATTATGTATTGCTCGTGGCTACATTTTATATAGTTATATGACATGGATCTATAGTGTATTTGATTGGTATCCATGATTTTATTTCATTCTGAGCATGGGTATTCCCACCTTGGTGAGACAATTGTTATTTTGTAGATGGCACCTCCCGAATTCTAGTTCCTGGGCTCGCTTGTTTGGTACGTTGGTGAAGATTGATAATGTATTTCGACCATCAGATGCTCTTCTGACCTCACACATTAGGGGGCATCTATTATAACCCTAAATTGCACCAGACGTGCTTACCTGGCATCAGGCCATCTCAGTTGCCTTCTTTTCCAAGCCACTACTGAACAACTTCTTAAAAAACACCCTTTTTGAAGGCATACACGCCCTACTCCACTACTGCACATGTGTGTACATTGGCTGGCCCACTACAACCCGTGCATACCTAGAAAGAACGAAAAATGGAAAGTTGCAGATGGAAAACACAGTTTTGGGTAAGTTAACTAAACCATTTGACCACCCATAGCCAGTCACTCGACCAAATACCTAGCTCTTTCTAGCCTATAAAAGAAGGGGTAGGGGTCCCATTTGGAAGAAGGAACATCATAGCAAAGAAACTATTCCCAATTTAGTATTCCCCTTTCCCCAACCTTTTGAAACTATTTTGTGAAGAGAAGCATATACATAAGTAGTTGGAGCACAGTTGAAGAGGCACCCAGGACCAAATTTGAGGAGCAGTGGCCGATCTCACTATTGTAAGGTTACTCTTGTGAGATTAATAAAATAAGTACTTTTCTCGTCCCACCATATGAGATTGTCAATATTTAAATTTGATTATATTTTGATAGAATATCTAACCCATTAGTTTATATATCATATGCATGTGGAGTTGTTTGTTTGTCTTTTATGAATGCAGGTCAGCATTGGGAGGAGAGTTGCAGTCAAGGAGCAACCAAACGTTAAAGGGATCTACATCAAACACGGAAACTAAGGTACAATAACTTGATCTTTTTAACCTTGTATTTGCATATGAATAATGGGGTTTATGATTAGGATGTTGGAAAGAAGTAGGAGACTTTAGGTCATTTCTGCATGCATGATAAAACCCTTAACGCTAGTCCGTAGGAGGGATTTCCCACCCACAACAAGGAATCAAAAGAAAAATTGAAGAAACAAGAGTTTCAGGTGTATAGAAGAAAGAAACTGAGCCAACCTACCACCGAGCAGACAAAACCCCCTTCTTTGGATGTGTTCCTTCCTAAAACATCCAAGATTGAGAGGGTTGACTTGAATTTTGAGTTTGAAGGGGCACTATCCAAGATGCATGTTACCATTCCCTTCAGAGAAGTCATTAGGGTTCCATCTGTCAAAGAGAATTTTGACAATTTATTTCAAGGATCAAATGGATTCATGGACCCCCCTATCATGTTGCAATCTGATCACTTCAGGGTCCAATATGGTGAAAATCCTCCCTTCTTCATGACTTTAATAATGAACAAAAAGATCCTGAACAACTGGATGTTGGACATAGGGGTGGGTGCCAACATAATGCCCTTTAAAGTCATGCAACAATTAGGGTTTAAAGTCATACTCCCTTACAGGAATGTGTGTGGCTTCGAATCTAAAGCCATACCCACACATGGAGTAGTTGAGAATGTGGAAATTTTCCTTAAAGAGTACCCGAAGAATGTAATTCACATTGACATCGTGATAGTAAACATCCCAGATGTGTGGGGAATGTTGTTGTCTAGGAAGTTTGCATCACTTTTGGGTGGCACCCTTGAGATGGACCTCTCTTTTATAGAATTACCTTTGCAAAATGGAATAATAGGCCACCTCCTAAATGAGCAAGTAACTGAAACCCATGTGCAGGAAGCTAATCACCCTGTCAAAAATGACAAGGCACATGATAAGATCATACAAATTCTTCATAAATTTTTTCCAAAAGATATGCCTTTCACGAAAGATGAAGACCTTGATCAGATTAAATGGCCCAAAAAGGAAGAATACCAACAACTCCTAGATGAATTTAAAGGAAAGGAAATCGGGACTGTGAAAATTCTAAAAAGACCAGATGACGACCTACAGATTTATCCATCCCAACATGAAGTATTTACAATAGAAGCCCACCCTCCTCCCTATGCACAATACATCATAGTTGTCCAAGGGTCAACCAAGTACATGATCAGGAAGTACAAGGAAGGAGATGTAGTATGTATGTGGGATACCTAGAAGGGAGAGCCAACTAATGTCAAAGGAAGCACTCAATCGTGGCTCGGACCTTTCAAGGTTGGACAAGAATCAGTTGATGACTCCTACTATTTGTCCACTTTGGAAGGAAGAAGGCGCCCATTACCGATCAAGGGATGCCTCCTCAAATCCCACCAAGTTGAGGGAACCCAACTTCACAGGTAAGTATAGGTAAGTAGGCATTTTTGCATTCTTGTATTATACCATTTGCATTGCATGTTAGTTTTCTTACACATTTACATTTTTTATTGTTTCATTTCAGTCTATATATATATCTATCTATGTTGGGGTGGCATTACCACCCCATTTTTTTTACTGATGCTTCTATTGAGATCGAGCAAGTCAGCAGGTTATGCCTGAGATGTTGAGGTTTTCATGCACTGTACGGTGAGCACATGCCCCCGAGTTGGAGCCAGATGTTATCCCCCACTCTCAGGTATAGCTAGGAGATCATGTCTCAAGGCCCACAGGTCCTATACGTGGAGTACTGAGAGAAGGATTGACTTTAGCATGGCCCTGGAGGGCCCACCTATTCCTTTTCTAGCATCTTCATCTTGTTAGCAGCAGCAACATCCACCACCATCAGCTTGGTCTTGTGTCAGAGATGGTTCTTGATTAATGAGGTAATTAGTCCAGGTATCATGGTATGCGTCATTTTATATCATCAAAACCATTGAATGTATGCATTTGATTCCTTTTATTTCTAAAAACTTCTTGGATCTTACAATATCCCACTTGACCATGTTTGGGGGGATTGGCAGGGTGCCCTAGAAAGCCTGTATCTGTAGGATTTGGTTTGCCACTGGACAAAATTTCTAAAAATCCATCATCCGCTCCCATCATAGTACCACCTTTACATCTTGTTTCCCTCTCACCTATCCCATTCCACCTGTCCAGACATTGGATTGACCTATTTCAGGATTGCACCTTATCTCATGGGAAGAAGGGGCCAAAGGCCTAGAAGGTAAAAGAAAGCTGGTAAAAGATAAAATACTAAAAATAAAACCTCGAGATTCTTTGCCCAGGGATCCCCGAGAAATAAATAAAAATCTTCTCAGCAAGAAACAAGAGGGACCCAGAAAAAATAATGAAACAAGGCCTAACCAGATGATGGGGAATTTCATCACGAGCCATCCTATTAGGTCCATGGGTATCTAACAGTATGACATTGCCATTAGTTGGTCACCACACCAGGGCAGTGACTCTTAGTTGCATGGCTAAGGGAAAGTGGGTATCATCACAAGCTAGCCTTCTCATTTCAGTGAAAATACTTGTGGGTAACACTGTCACCACTAGTTACCACACCACGACAATGTCCCTTGATTATATCTTGAACAAAAAAGTAATAAAATATAAAAGAATAAAATAATGAAGAATAAAAGGCAAGAATGGGTTTGGAAAAAATGCATCCATGGCAGGTACAGATCGCCTTCTACAAAGGCACCCCCAGGTAACATGTTTTCATCCTTGGCCCTCACTTCACCACTTTTTTGGACATCCCATGACCACATCACCCACTTACATGACTTGGATGAGGTTATTTCTAGGAACTTTCCTTATTCTGTAGACACTAGCCCAATAGGACGCCTTATCCTTTTTCTCCAGACTTGTATTGTAGGCTTGTGTAACGTCTTTGAGCTTTTAACTGATGTATTAGGGATTTTATGCACATGTTTAATAATATTGATGATGAGATGTGATTGACATTCCTATTATCCTTGTTATTGATGAGCCCTTTGAGGGCGTAGATTTTCATGTGCAGGACCATGCCCGATGGACAGGTACCATTTTGGACCAGTACACATGGGGAGATGATCAGTTCCAACCTCCATGGGGCTGAAAATCCCATAAAATGGATGATGAGACCCCATCATGGGGCAGAGATAGGATAGAGATGGATCAGGGTCTTTGCATCGGAGAGGAAGAGGACGTTCCACCAGAGGCACCCCGACACAACTTGAACTAGGGGGGTTGAGCACTTTTCAGTGGAATGTTGGCCTTTCAAGGCCTCGGATGTCAACCTTGATGACCATGATGTCATCTAGCCTATTGGATGTCTTGGGAGGCATATTGGATAGCAAGGGCACGTGTGGCAGGTTGGAGACGCCTAAGGAGGGCTAATGTTTTCCTGCTTCATTTTCCCTAAAAGTGGATAATGTCCCCCTTAGAGGGGATTTTTATCTCTTTTCAGCATGATTAGGGTTTATATTTAATATTTTAATGTAAACCAGTATGATTTTAGTATTTTGGGCTTGTCGACCTTTTACATGACCTAAAATGTAAAATTAGGTCTGTTGGATCATGTTGTCATTGATGCCAATGGTTTGATTGATTGATGTCATTGATTGATGTCAAGTGATTTATTGATGTCAAAGGATTGATTGATTGATGATTGATGTAATCTAATACGTATTGTCCTTGATGAGAATGCATAGATGAAGATGGATCAATGAGTTGTCATTG
>JASDQU010011720.1:224786-237656 GCA_032191745.1 Picea mariana
CACATAGATCCACATTATATTGATTTGTGGCTATGTTTCTTCATCTTGTAGCTCCACTATGTATTTTTCATGGTTGTGATCAGTTCATGTCATGGAGGTATGGATTCACATTGTATCTTTTGTGGCCATATCCTTAGTCAGTATTTTCATGGATACGTAGTGTATTGGTCGGTGGCCATGCTTTGAGTCATCTCTCATTCTGAGCATAGGTATTCCTACCTAGGAAATGAAACATATTTGTATACTGACTGATGATTGTTTGCATCTTTTTCTAGGTTCTCCTACTCCATCACCCTTGCATTGAATAATTTGTAAAGTGTTTCAACCATCAATTTCTATTTTGACCTCACACTTTAGGGGGAATCTATTACACACCAAAATGTCACACTTATTTACACCTAAGTGTCACAAGTGTCGTAAAGTGTTGTATGCACCTTACTAAGTGTCACATGCACTTTTTCAAGTGTCGTATGTACCTTACTAAGTGTGGCATGAACTTTAATAAGTGTCACAACACCTTGAAACCATGAAAGAACATTTGTCACAATGCATAGTCAATGTGGAGGAAAAATATATTATATGAAGGTCAAAATACTATGTGCACATGAATTATTCAATATTATTCATAAAAAGAAAATTACTTTAGTGTGAGAATCCACCTCACATTTAATTTCCTAATCTCAAGGAGAAGTTGAGAATCTCATGGATGGTTGAGAGATTTTATCAAACCAAAATCCTAATATGGTGTATCTTGAGAGATATTTCCTCCTTAAAATCATTGAGAGATATTTTCTCCCTAAAATCCTTAAGATATATTTTCTCCCTAAAAATATTGGAGATCCCAATTTAGTGGATATAGTGAGTGATCTTCTCCATGGTGTTCAAGCCTCCAAATCCTATATAATGAGGGATTTCCATGGTGGAGAGGAGGAATATTAGAGGTATCAAAATTTGATTATGAAGGAAGCATCTGCATTTTGATGTCAAGATTCATGCAAGGGTTGGACGAAGAGAGCTTGGAGAAAAAGTGTTGCAACATCCATCATGCTTTGTAAGTGCCTTCTTTGGATTTCCAATTAATATCAACTTGACCTATTCCCTTCAAGTTCATGTGTTCTACATTTTCTTGTCTATTGTCGTTTTAGTATTCATAGATATATCTGCTTTACGTAATCATCTAGAGTAGGAGGAAGAGTTCCTTCTAGTCTTTGTAGATTTTCAGTTGTGTTGAGGAGCTTGGAGATCAAGCATTGGAATTGRAGTAGTGAGGACGAACATCGCAATAAGGTGCACTACATTCTTCTTCTCTCTCTTGCTTTATTGATTCAATTATATTTATAGGGAAAGTAGTAACCACTTGTTCTCTTATGTCTTTGGACCAAATAGAGGAGTCTTGGTCCAAAGGGGCATTTAGAATGTYCACGTGATAATATTTCTCACAATAGTTTTGTTCCTAAGATTAGGTTATGATCCATTAATTATGGATCTTAGATCTATTTTTAATTGATTTTTTATCTATAAACGACAAAATGAAAGATGAAGAGGGGGTTGAGTTTTGGCTTTAGGCATTGGTTGTAAATATAGATTTTATATGAAAAACTGCAAACTTAATGAATATGTTACACTATTAAATAAATCATGTGAGTTCGATATCAGATTGTGTCTCTTGTGTTCACGGTCCTTTTCTTTCTTATTTGCATGAGATAATTATTGATGTAGCATACATTAATGGTATATGAATTATAGATTCTTAAACAATAATCCTTGTTGTGATTTCTTATATTTCATAAGTTTCATTCAAGTATTTCAGTTCATAATTGGAAATATTTTATGCTTATAGAATATTCAACCTTATGGATGTGTTAATTGAATAAGTTGTGAGATTGATATATTTACATTTGTTCTTCTCCATTCTTCTGTCAGAGACCCACTAAGGAAAACAAAATTTTTTTTCGAATTCTTGAGGATTAGAATCCCCAAGATAGCTATGGGGTTCTTAGCATAGGTTAGTTCCTTCCTTGTCCATTTCCATATGATCATGGGTTGCGACCACAGGCCAAAAAAGTATGGTGTTCTTTCGGTCTTTGCGACTCAACATTACCAGAGCGTCGAGCCTTTCGACTCTGCAAACCCCAACACGGAAAAGCGTCGAACCCCAATAGGGCTAGTGAGTGGCAGGTTTCCCCCTTGGGGTCTTGTCCACATGACCCTGTCCCATGTCTACACGCTTAAGATAGCCAAGTGCTTATCGACTTTTCGTGATTCAGGGAAATGCGATGCATGAATTTCCTTTGACACTTTTTTCTACTCGCAACCTCACAGGTTGAAGCATCGAGATCTCATGCTCTTCTTCTCCAAAATCCCAAAACGCAAGAAGTCAATAGAGTGTTGAATCCTTTCCTCTTCGCACTTCTCGCAACTTGCAACCTTCCGAGTTGGAGCATTGAGCCTTCATTCTCCTATATCGCGAATCTTTGAGATGCGAGAAGTCAATAGAGTGTTGACTCCTTTCCGGGTGATGCATGCCCACCTATCAATCATGTGGACCCCACCTGATGGATGTGCCACATGTTCTCACGAGCCTCTTCTCTCGACACTTCACGACTTCTACAGTCGAAAGTGAACCCTTCCAACCTCTAAACCCCCGAACTCCCGATATACGATATCACCACAGAGTTCTGATTCAATGGTCCTCCCATTCCTAGATACAACGGTTCAGATTTTTCTCCTCGCCACTTCACACTTTGCGACTTCATGAGTTGGATAACCCAACTCTTGCGCTCTCTTCTTGTGAAACCCCAAGATGAGATATCCCGAACTCAGACCTCTTCGGGACTACACCGATCCTAACCACCTTGCAACTCTACAAGATCCAACGGCTATTGGTTGTTTGCCACTTCTATCTCGAAGTGTCTCCACCATTCATACAACTTCTCTCATGGATGCTTCTATGGCTTAACTCCCTCGCAACTCAGTGTGATCCAACGGCCCACGACAATTCGACACTTCTCCACGAAGTCTCTCTGTCGTCCATTTCTTCTCTCTTCCGCACGCGTCTAGACGTACATTTTCGATGGCCCAAATCTATTTCTCTCTAGCTGATCTAATGACAGTTGTAACTCCTCCTTGAACATGTGCTTCTCCTCCTTCTCCTTAGAAGATTTCTTAAGTATCAAAGGTCTCAACCTTTGCTTCTCCTCTACGACCTTTGCAGCTAAGGCTCTGTGCACAAAATGGCACTATCCCTCCCAAGCTTCTCTTCTCTGAAACCGTGAGATATTTCCTCGACCTCTGTGATTCATATAGGGTCTATGTACATGAAAAGGTGCTACCTATCCTCCTCATATGGATGGTTGCAATTCTCTCATGACTTCGCCAACCACGAAGTCAAAAGACTTCCCTCTATGACTCCCGATGTTTGAATCCCTGATATGGGTGATTTCATGACACATGTCCTCTCTCCAATGGATGACTCATGTTCTTTTTCTATTTTGGGACTTCTGTTGTCGAGTGCCCAGAATCTCTTCCTCTGGACTCCCGAACTCCCGAATGTTGAAACCCTGATACAAACTCCTTCTTGGGACATTCGCTTCTGCTATTCTTTGCGTGAGGTTTAAACCTCGTGCAACTCTCGACAGATCCAACGTCTATCAGCTATTTAGACCAAGATCTGATGGCTCAAACCTGTCTCTCCATTGCATCGTTCCTAAGCTTCCTAGACACGAATCCACGGTCTATATTCTTTCTTGCACCTTGGGGATCCACGGTCCCTATTTCTTCGCTGATCACGAAGATAAAGGAAAAACGGTTAAGGCATTTAATGCCCTCATTTATTCCTTCAATCTAATGGTCATGAATGATCGTAGATCTTTCGACATGATCTCATCCGTTGATTGATACTTATTCCTCGAATCCTTAAGGAATTCTATGACTTCTGCGCCTCTACCGAGTCTTTTCACACAAAGTGCTACCTCTTCTGAGCTTTTTCAAAAAGGGTATCCCTATGGGAAGATTTATCCAGGGTATCACCTTAGACAGATAAGGGTATATATTTCCTAAGAAACGTCTTGAATTCTGAATTGATTCAATGTGCGTATATACATATAAATCTATTTATAAACATAATCCATACGTGGCCCTTCCATTATAAGCATGCAACCACCATTTCTGAAAAACACTACATAGGCAGTCTTATACTCAAACCATTCACAAAACTGCACAGACTATGAGCATATTTGTCAGCATATAAATTTCAAGATGCAAGATGTAAAACACTTATTAGAAATAACACCAGAAGTGAGTGCAACTACTGAGAGGGGTGCTTGTTTCCACCCAACTATAGGCTCAGCGATTCCGATAGGATTTACCACTAGCCACCCACAAGCTGAGACCACAATGCTGCGAGACTGCGTCTCTATTTTCCAGTTACTGAGAATGAGTGTTACTCTCCCCCTTCTCTGCTATCACTCACTCTGTATTTTCCAGAGTTTCCTACCTTCCCTCACATATTCCCCCTTCTCGCTTCTCCCTCATGCCTTTTTCCTCTTGTGAGGTTGCGTGTGGCATGATTTCCCTCGCACTGGCCAGACCTGATGGCTTTACGGATGGGCGGTTCACCCCCCCCTTCCATCCCTCATCTCATGAGGAGCCATCTACCTACCAATCCTGAGAAGTCATTTAATTCGGGGCCAGCGAGCCGCTCTTGGTTCTCCAGATTAGTGAAGTCCAAATATGGTATTGGTTTCGATGGAAGTTAACGCCACCTTTCTAGGTGCCTTCCACCACCTTTCTTCAACCATCGTGGTCTCTTTTTCAGCATATCCCCTCTTAGCAGTCCTGCAATATATATATATATATATAATATTATTCACATTCATCGACCTTTTTCACAAGGTCCATTCACATCACACATTCACATTTTTGAGTTTGCCACAGTTCTTAGCAAGTATATTTATTTTTACAAACTGGGGGAAATAGGGTCTTACAATTCCCTCCCCCTTAAAGGAACATTGTCCTCAATGTTCTTATCTATCAACATGACATGCATGTTCAAAAGTAAACAAAATTGGATATGCCTGTCTCATGGCATCCTCCATTTCCCATGTAGCCTCATCTGGGCCAAAATGTCTCCACTGCACCTTGACCTATGCAATGGTTCGGTTCTGGAGCAGGGTTTCCTTTCTGTCTAGTATGCATTGGGGTTTTGGTAGAAATTATCCCCCTGGTTCCACCTGAATCACAGACCAATTAATTATATGGTTAGCATCATGTACATATTTCTTCAATAATGAGACATGGAAAACATTGTGTGCTTTGACTATGGGAGGAAGTGCTAGCCTATAGGCTATAGGTCCCACTCTATCTAGAACCTCAAAGGGTCCACAATATCGAGGTGCCAAATTGGCACAAGCTCCCATTTTCAGGGAACTCTTCTTGGGCCTAACTTTGAGATATACATGGTCTCCCACTTTGAACTCTCTTGGAGTTCTCTTTTGGTCGGCATAACGTTTTTTTCGGTTCTGAGCGACCTTCAGGTTTTGTTTTATCTGGGTCACTTGTTGTTCCATTTCTTTCAACATGTCATGCCCAAAAGAAATCATGTTTATGGGATTACTCCAACTGACAAGAATGTTGCATGGTCTACCATCGAGGACTTCAAAGTGACTCATCTTTAAGGATGCTTGGTAGCTGTTGTTGTAGGCGAATTCTACCAGTGGTAGGTAGTCTTCCCATTTCTTGGGTTGATGCATTACATGCATCCTTAACATGTATTCTAATATTTGATTCACTCTTTTTGTCTGTCCGTCGGTTTGAGGGTGATAGGTAGTGCTAAACAACAACTTGGTCTCTAAACCAACCATCAATGATTTCCAAAAGTTGGAAGTAAATTATGTGTCTCTGTCAGACACGATCTCTTTCGGCATACCATGCAGTCTAAATATCTCTTTCATGAATACCTAGGCGATATTGATTTCCTTACAGGTCAACTTGACGGGGATGAAGTGAGCAGACTTGCTCAATTTATCCACCACCACCATAATGGCGTCATTCTGTTTGGTTGAGGTTGGTAATCCAGTGATGAAATCCATGGATATGGTTTCCCATTTCCATTCTGGGATTTGTAAAGGTTGCAATAATCCTACTCGGTGTCAATGTTTTGCTTTAACCTGTTGGCACTCTATGCATTTGGCTAGGTACTCGGCTATGTCTTTCTTCAATCCAGGCCAATAAAATTGTTTCCTGGTGGTAATGATCATTTTCTGGTATCCTGGATGACCCAAGTAGGGTCTTTTATGTAGTTCATCCATAATGAACCTCTTCAAGTCGTCACAATCTGGGATATAAAATCTTCTTTTGTAAGTGAGCAGACCTCCTTCGGTCTTCTGGTAGCCTTCATATTTTACTCTGGCGGGTTCTTGCTGTAGGTACATGGTCATGGTCTGGATGAAGGGATCTGTTTCTTGTGCATTTCTGATTCTTTCCTTGACATCTGTCTCGCAGGTGCTCACCGCTGCCAGGTGAATTTTTTTCATACTTCTGCTAAGGGCATCGGCCACCCTATTGTCCTTTCCTTTAATGTGTTTGATTTTGAAATCAAACTTGCTAAGGAGGGTCATCCACCTAGCTTGTCTAGCATTGAACTTTGGTTGATCAAACATGTATCACAATCCACAGTGATCTGTCATAAGTACAAATTTTCTTCCCAGGAGGTAATGCCTCCACATTTTCAAGGCATGCACTATGGAAGCCAGTTCTAGATCATGGGTCACATAGTTGACTTCATGCTCATTCAATTTTCAGGATTCATAGCAGATCTCACTTCCTTTCTACATAAGGACTCCTCCGAACCATTCCTTATAGGCATCTGTGCACACGAGAAAGTCAGCTTCTGGATCAGCGATCTTTAGCATGAGTGCATGGGTGATTAGATGTTTCAGGGTTTGAAATCTTTCTTCACATTTCTGTGTCCACAAGAGTTTTGTCCCCTTCTTCTAGAGGGCAGTGATTGGACAACCAATCTTGGAGAATCCTTTTATAAATCTCCTATAGTATCCTGCTAATCCCATAAAGGATCTGATGTCCGAAACATCCTTTGGGGTAGGCCATTCCATGATAGACCTGATTTTATCAGGGTCTACCGCTACTCCTTCTTCAGAGAGAACATGGCCTAAGTAATTCATTTCCTTCTAGAAGAATTCGCATTTGCTGAATTTGGCATAGAGCTGATGTTCTCTTAGCACTTGCAGCACAAGTCTAAGATGCTCCTCATGCTCTTTTATGTTCTTGGAGTAAATTAATATATCTTCAATAAAAACAAGCACAAATTTGTCTAGGAACTTGCTGAGTACATTGTTCATCAAGCACATAACAGTGGCAGGGGCATTGGTCAACCCAAATGTCACCACCACAAACTCATAGTGACCATACCTCATATGGAAGGCAGTTTTATGGATGTCTTCACCCTTGATTCAGACTTGATGGTATCCCGACCTCAAATCAGTCTTTGAGAAAATAGATGCACCCCCCAATTGATCGAACATGTCATCGATCCTGGGCAAGGGGTACTTGTTCTTTATGGTTACCTTATTGAGTTGCATATAATCTATACACAGTCTAAGGGTATCGTCCTTCTTTTTCTTGAATAGGACTAGTGCTCCCCATGGAGACACGTTGGGCCAAATATAGCCCTTATCCATCATTTCTTTTAATTGCAACTTGAGTTCAACTAACTCAGGTGTACTCATCCGGTAGGGTGTCCTAGACACCAGCACCGCTCCTAGTGCAAGTATTATCGAGAAGTCTATGTCCCTTCTCGGAGGTAGACCCAATACCTCTTCCGGAAACACATCTGTGTATTCTCTCAGGATAGGGAGATCATTAGGGCTTGGTTTGTCACCTTCGATTGTTTTCAACACCTATATTGCATATAAGGGTACATCCCTTTTGACAATACTTTCTCATTTGCAAAGATGATATTTGTCTCACCGAGACAAGTTTTCGGATCCCTTGAAGGGTTATCCTCTTCCCTTCCTTACTTACACATTCTAAGGTCTTATGGTAACAATCCAATTTGGCTGTATGGGCAGCTAGCCAATCCATACCAATCAACAGATCATACGATCCCAGGGGTAATATGTTAAGGGTTTCTTGGGTGGGGGATTTACCCAACATCAATTGGCAGGCTGGTATAACCTCTTCTACCCTTCTTCTTGTGCCAGTGGCTAATTGTACCAACCATGGCTTGGTATGTTTTTGTGGCTATATTTTACACTTATCTACAGCCTTAGGGGCTACATAACTCAAATTTGAACCAGGGTTAATCAGAACATACACTAAATGATTGGAAATCATACCTTCTATTTCCATTACTGAAGCTTGGTGGTCGGCTTGGTTATTATCCAAGGCTGCATAAATTTGTGGCACACTCCTGGCCACATCATTGATGGTAGTAGCTTCCTGTATGTTATAAATTCTCCGACTATTATGTTGTCGATGTGGGCAATCTCTCAGAAGATGTTCTTCTCCAAAACCCCAAAATTTCAAAGGTTCTCTCTTTGGGTTATCAGTCTTCACTGATATGGGTCCAAAAGTTTTATTTCCGCTCAAGGAGGGAAAATTCTGATGGTGCATACTCCGGGTTGGAAAGTTCATTCTTGGGTTCTTCTTGTAGTTCTTAAATCCTGGGGATTTAATTCCCCTTTTTTGAAATCTTGAACTATTCTTCTATTTCCATCCTTCACGAGGTTCTGCTCGATGCCCAAACTATTCACGACAATAGGTTTCCTTTCGAATAGTGTCTTCTAGAGTCTTTGGCTCATCAAATTCAATTATATTCCGATAATCCTTAGGTAGTCCACTGATGAAGCATTGCACCTTTGCCTTTTCCGCCTTGATATAGGGTACATACCTCAACAAATTGAGGTATTTGTTGACATATTCTTCTATAGTAATTTGTCCCAGTTTGAGTTCATAAAACTCTTTAGTCTTTTCGTTGAAATATTTTTCCGACAGATACTTCTTTCGGAAGTATTTCTCAAACCGTTCCCAAGACAGGTCCTCTTCGTGAACCCCTTTCATATTCTTAAGGTCTTCCCACCAAATGGAAGCCTTTTCATTCAAGTTGAAGGTGGCCACTCGAGCCTTCATATTTTCTGAAAAGTCATGGACTGAAATACTTCTTTAGTCCAAGCAACCAGGCCTCTACTTCCTCTCCCTTCTTTATTTCATCATCGAAGGAGGGTGGTTTGGCCTTTCTGAATTCTTCAAATTTTTTACCTTTGGAAGACTTTTGCTTCTTCTATTTTCTTCGGGGATAGGAACTGGTTCTATTGCTAGAAGAGCCCTCTGAATCGCCAGCTTCCTTCTCAGAGGAATTATCCAACGCTTGTCCTTTACCTCTGGGGTGAACCTTTTTCGAGGTGATCCTCTCAGTGTGGCCACTGATATGACCATGTTTATAAGTATCAGGTTCATGCTGCATTTGTATTTGTAGATCAGATAAACTCTATAGTAAAACTACGTTAATTTCTATTTGCTTTTCTTGTTCTTTCATCATCCTTTCATTGTCAACCTTGCAGCTTTGTAATTCGACCATGAGACTCCTCACAATCTTACCTAGATCTGGAGGGGTCCCTGATGCCCTCCTTTCATCAAACTCTTCATCTCTATTGTGGGATACTTCTCCCACTTCATGGTGAGTCACCATACTATGCGTTGATATTTTCCCGTGGTTGATCTTCTGCTTGTGTGCAAAAGGAAAACCACTGGTTGTTAGTCAATATTTATATTTATTTACAACTAGTACATAATTTATATTTTCACATGTACACACACACAATAGGGGTTTTTCATTCTTAAGTTCATCTTTTGATTAGGAAGGTTAAGATAGGGGGTTACTCTTTTTAAGAGTATTTCGAACGGAGCTTCTGCACAACTCATTCATGAGCCCAAGCAGGCCAAGTGTTGTAGCCATGCTTTGATACCAATTTTTCAGAGACCCACTAAGGAAAACAAAAATTTTCATCGAATTCTCGAGGATCAAAATCCCTGAGATACCTACGAGGGTCTTAGCATAGGCTAGTTCCTTCCTTGTCCATTTCCATGTGATCATGGGTCGCGACAACAGGTCGAACAAGTATGGTGTTCTTTCTCTCTTCGCGACTCAGCACTACCAAAGTGTTGATTCTTTCGACTCTGCAAATCCTGACATAGTGAAGCGTCGAACCCTGATAGAGCTAGCTAGTGGCAGGTTTCCCCCTTGGGGTCTTCTCCACATGACCCTATCCCGTGTCTATGTTCTTAAGCCAGCCAAGCACTTATCAACATTTTGTGATTCGGGGAAATGCGATGCATGACTTTCGTTTGAAACTTTTCACTACTTGCAACCTTCTAGGTTGAAGCGTCGAGCTCTCATGCACTTCTTCTCCAAAATCCTGAGATGCGAGAAGTCAACAGAGTGTTGACTCCTTTCCTCTTCACACTTCTCACAACTCGTAACCTCGTGAGTTGGAGAGTTGAGCCTTTGTGCTCCTATCTCACGAATCTCTGAGACACAAGAAGTCAATAGAGTGTTGACTCCTTTCTAGGTGACACATGCCCACCTGTCAATTGAGAAAGCCCCACCTGATGGATGTGCCACATGTTCTCACAAACCTTGGCTCTGGGCACTTCGCGAATTCTACGGTCGAAAGTGACCCCTTCCAACCTTCAAACCCTCAAACTCTCGATATACGATATCACCACGGAGTTCTGATACAACGGTCCTCCCATTCCTGGATCCAACGGTTCAGATTTTTCTCCTCGCCACTTTGCACTTCACGACTTCATGAGTTGGAGCACCCAAATCTTGCGCTCTCTTCTTGCGAAACCCCGAGATGTGAGATCTTGAACTTAGACCTCTTCGGGGCTGCACCGATCCTAACCACCTTGTAACTCTGCAAGATCCAACGGCTATCGACTGTTTGCCACTTCTATCTTGAAGTGTCTCCACCGTCCATACAACTTCTCTCATGGCTGCTTCTACAGCTTAACTCCCTCACAACTCAGTGCGATCCAATAGCCCACAACAATTCGACACTTCTCCAAGAAGCCTCTCTGTCGTTCGTTTCTACTCTCTTCCCAGCGCGTCTGGACGTACTTTTTTGACGACCCAGACCTATTTCGCTCCAGCTGATCTAACGACAGTTGTAGCTCTTCCTTGAACATGCGATTCTCTTCCTTCTCCTTGGAATATTTCTTAAATATTAAAGGTCTCAACCTTTGCTTCTCCTCTACGACCTTTGCAACTAAGGCTCTGTGCACAAAATGGCACTATCCCTCCTGATCTTCTCTTCTCTAAAACCGTGAAATATTTCCTCGACCTTTGTGATTCATACAGGGTCTGTGTACACAACAAGGTGCTTCCTATCCTCCTCAGATGGACGGCTGCGATTCTCCCACGACTTCACCACCCGCGAAGTCAAAAGACTTCCCTCTATGACTCCCGATGTCTGAATCCCCGATATGGGTAATTTTGCAACACACGTCCTCTCTCTAATGGATGGCTCAGGTTCTTTCGCTATTTCCGGACTTCTGTTTTCGAGTTCCTGGACTCTCGTCCTCCAAACTCCTGAACTCTCGAATGTCAAAACCCTGATACAAACTCCTTCTCGAGACTTTCTCTTCTACTGTTCTTCGCATGAGGTTTAAACCTTGTGCAACTTTCAACAAATCCAACATCTATCAGCTATTTAGATCAAGATCTGATGGCTTAGACCTGTCTCTCCAATGCACCATTCCTAAGCTGCCTGGACATGAATCCATGGTCTAGATTCTTTCCCGGACCTTGGGGATCCACTGTCTCGATTTCTTCGTTGCTCGTGAAGATAAAGGAAAAAGGGTTAAGGAATTTAACACCCTCATTTATTCATTCAATATAATGGTCGTGAATGACAGTAGATCTTCCGACAGGATCTCATCCATTGATCGATACTTATTCTTTGAATCCTCAAGGAATTATGGGACTTCTATGCCTCTGCCGAGTCTTTGCACACAAAGTGCTACCTCTTCTGAGCTTTTTCAAAATGGGTATCCCTATGGGAAGATTTATCTAGGGTATCACCTGAGATGGATAAGGGTATAGATTTCCCGAGAAACGGCTTGAATTCTGAATTGATTCAATGTGTGTATATACATATAAATCTATTTATAAACATAATCCATATGTGGCCCTTCCATTATAAGAATGCAACCACCATTTCTGAAAAACATTACACAGGCAGTTTTATACTCAAACCATTCATAAAACTGCACAAACTATGAGCATATTTGTCAGCATATAAATTTGAAGATGCAAGATGTAAAACACTTATGAGAAATAACACCATAAGTGAGTGCAACTACTGAGAGGGGTGCTCGTTTCCACCCAACCATAGGCTCAGCGATTCCAACAAGATTTACCACTAGCCACTCCCGAGATGAGACCACGATGATGTGAGACTGCGTCTTTGTTTGCCAATGATCGAGAACAAGGGTTACTCTCCTCCTTCTCTTCTATCACTCACTCTGTATTTTCCAGAGTTTTTTTCCTTCCCTCACATCTATCCCCTTCTCGCTTCTCCCTCACGCCTTTTTCCTCTTGCGAGGTTGCATGTGGCGTGATTTCCCTTGCACTAGTCAGGCCTAATAACTCTACGGATGGGCGGTTCACCTCCCCCCATCCCTCATTACTCATGAGGAGCCATCTACCTACCAATCCTAGCGATTCATTTAATTCGGGACCAGCGAGCCGTTCTTGGTTCTCCGAGCCAGTGAAGTCCAAATACGATATTGGTTTCGGTGGAAGTTAACGCCACCTTTACAGGTGCCTTCCACAACCTTTCTTCAGCCATC
>JASDQU010011721.1:7161-29572 GCA_032191745.1 Picea mariana
ACAATCTTTTATGAACTTACATGTAACACTCAAAGGTCTCTCATTTTGAATGTGTGTAGTAGGTCTTCCTTTAATAATTTAAATTCAAATTGGATGATACATATTACAATAATATAATTAATAAATAAAATGCTTAGCAATATATCTCTATTATGAGTGGATTTCACATACAGGTTCAACTATGAATTGCTTCTTTGGAACCCAACATCTTTCAATGTCCAATGTCCTTGTTGCTTTCTTCAAACCATAAATGACTCCTCCTAACAATGTACAAACTAAATTATCCTTTCCAAGTTTCCCAAGTACAATTTATCACTCCATGTAGACTCCTTCATCGATCCATACATTCATAAAATCACTTTTCACATCCACTTGATGTATTTCCCATCTAAATTGCACTACAAGTGCTATAAATGTTCAAATTGTATTCATCTTCATAACTAGAATGGATGTCTCCTCATAATAATTTCCTACTTTACGTCCACAATCTTTGGTTATCAAGCATGCTTTACTCTTTTCCATTGTACCATAAAATTTATATTATGTTGTAGATCCATTTGCATCTAATCACCTCCTTGTATATAAGTAACTCCATTAAATTCCATATTCACTTCTTCTTGATTGAAACTTGTATAGATTTGCACCGCTTATTTTTCTCATTTATTTAATCAAAACTTTGAGGCTCAATTGTGATTATATTATCATCGTAAGCATAAAGTTCATTGTAAGAAAATTCTCCAAGCATATTCTTATACAAAGGTACATTTGATCCTTCTATGTGCTCTCCATAATCTTTTGCCTCTTGGTTTTCACACCAACAACAATCTCAAATTTTGCACTAGAATATTAAAGATCCTTGATTAACCATTTAGGTGTCTTTTGCATTATTTTGGGTTCTTAATATTTAGATTTAAATGTATCCTTGTTTTTGGAATCAATAATAGTGTCCAAATATAATTATTTATGCATGTTGTCAGAATTGCCAAGTTTTTTCATAGATCCACTTCCTTTTTAAAATACAATCTCATGCTTTTTCACAAGAGTCTTATCTTCAAAGTCCCATAGTTTGATATGCATTCAATTGTTCATAATAACCAAGTAAAATGCATGTGCACCATCTATTATCTAGTTTAGAACTATGTTGCACCTTTCAAATGTGCATATGTGTAATGCTCCCAAATACATGAAAGTGTTTCACAATAGTTTTGTGCAGATCCTTGCTTCTTTAGGTGCAATGTTTCACACAAATTTTGTTTGAATTCCCTTATTAAGTGTACCATGTAGGTATAGGCTTCTTGTATCATATGAAATGTGCACTTAAGTACTCACATATGTCTACCCATTTGGAGGTGCATTGTGTGGTCCACCCATGTGTCATATTCATGTGTGACCTACACAATTATAATACCTCTCAAATATTTCTTTAATGTGAGGGATCATTGTCTTGGGCCCCTCTCACCTTATCTTAGACATGAGATCTTACTAGGATGTCTAGCGAGTTCCGCAGATCCTTGTTCCCCATTGATATCTAGCCTTTGGTCATTGATTTAACTCAATTTCCCCCCTTGGGGCACTCATTTGGGGAATTTATTAATTTAATGGGTCCGATTAGGAAAACCCCATGGTTAGGTCTATGGTCACTTAGGATGCCTTGAATACGATCCCTAACTGACCAAACCCATTTTGGAATTACTATTTATGGAGTCAATTTGTGTCAAACTCCCTAAACCTAGTTTATGTCTTAGCAATAACCATACCATGGATTTCCTTAGGGTATCATGATTTTTAATCCACAAGTCGGGTAATAGAGAGTCATTTTGGGACTCAAAACCCATAGTATTTTCATACAGAATCCATGGCATGTAATAAATACACATTGCATGACAGTTTCATGTGACTTAAGTGACCCAACAACTAATATAAAATTCTCTTATGCTTTGAGTCCATCCTTTTCCTATTTATACCCTTCAATTCCCCTTTATAATAAGTCTTCAATTATATTGAACTATTCTATTTTTTAAAACCCTATATTAGAGGTACACACTCGGATTAACAACTAATATCCTTCCACTTTTGTCAATCCCCTAGGATTTATTTCACCTATCATCTCTAACACCTCTATAGGTACTCCTTTGTCTAGCTTGGATCCAACCTTACAACTTTAATTGATCCATCATAAGGCATCTTCATTGGCATAGTTACCCTCATACCTTGAAAATTTCAACCCTACAACCTGAAGGGAGGTTCCATCATATCTAGGGAAAGGGAGGTATCATCCCCTATAAGGGCACCATGTCTCTTTACTCTACATATTTCATTCATTTTAGTAGTAGTAGTAGTAGTAGTGTGTGTGTGTGTGTGTGTGTGTGTGTGTATCGAGGCAAGTCTTATCTTGCATGAATTTGGAGTTGAGCATGTAGATCATTCCAAGATGTGGATTACTCTTGAGTATAGTAACATCTCTCCACTTTGGTTCAGTGAACTTCATCATCTACAATAATGAATTAGAGGTGAGTTATTTCCCTCCTCTTTTATTTCCAACATTAGGGTTTTTACCTCATTAAGGGAATTGCTTGTTAATTAACCCTAGTTAGTTAGATTTATTTCCTCATTTAGTTTGCTTTTGAAAATTGTTATACAACCTAATAAAATTACCCTAATTTCCTATATCCCTAGGTTATCAATAATAAGAGCTTAAGGTCCAAATTAATCTAGTGTATTTTCTTGTCTTACCCTAGGGTTTCATGGTTTATCCCTAAAATTATGTGGTGACTCCACTCTCCTCTTTCTCCCTTTTATTAGTTAGTGTGCACTTGGGTGGTGTTCTATCCTTTCTCGCATAATGTGAGTGGTAGCATGAATCCATTTATATACTACATTTTGGTGACTCCGATGGGGAGTTCCTGTCAACCCTTCCCTCTCTTAAGAAAAGACTCTCTTGTCCTTCCTCTCCTCTATTTTTTCCCTTTATCCTTAGACAATAGATTCCTCTTTCATTATTTAAAACCCTTTCCCCCTCCCTCATTATTTTGACTATCCCATATCTCCTATATCCATGGATATTTCCTACCCTAAGTCTCCTTTTCATGAAACTTTTTTCTTTCTCGTGATGTGTGTATTCCCTCACAACCTAGGATATATATTTGCATTTCTACATTATTTCATCCCCCTAAATCCCCCTTCAGGCCCATCCCAACCTCCTTCATTCTCCTATGTTCATAATTTATTCAGAACTATATGATTTTATGGCTATTTCCTTTCCACCCTCACCTCCTCTCTCGATGAATATCCCATTATTACATATTTGATAGACTGCAAAGATCTCCATTCCTATTCCTAAACCAAAGGCTTCAAACCAGTATGGATATCATATATGAGGCTTCTAACCCTCACTTGGGAACCACACTACAAAAGCTACACTCAATATGGATCAACCTTGTACCTCATCTAATATTATTATCAATTTTTACTCTCAATATGGATCTCAAAGATGGTATTGTTATAACATGTGGGGCACCTATTGGGCCAAATGTTGTCACATTGTTGGGATCCTCCCTATTGGTGTAATAGGGGACCGAAGTGTCCATTAGAGTAATAATAGAGTAGGTATGGTGTTTATTCATGTAAAGTGGACTAGAACCACTATGTTTTTCTTATTAAATAAGGCCCATTGGTTAGTTAACATTGAATACATGTAATGTGGCATCAATAATGAAGCTCCACTAGTTAGTGAGGAGATGGTTCTTATTAGGGTTCTCTAGCTAGTTATAAATAAGGATGGAGTCCTCTTATGAAACATGTGTTGGAGTATAATGTATTTGGAGCTTGTAGCATTAGGAGGCTACCCCCTTGAAGAGGCAAGTGAAAATAAGTGAATTTCTATGCAAAATATGAAGAAACCAATTGTAGATTTGATTTCCTCTAGAAAAACACCCAATTTCCCAAAAAAATATTCAATTTGAAGTTCAAGAAGTGAAGATATTGTTGATTTGAATAATTTTTTCTAGGGTTTTTTAATTTTATGAGTGCAACTTTATTCTGGGTATTCTAGAGAAGATAACTTTTGATAGGTTTCTATATTAAATCCATACCAAATCCAAGTGAAAGATACTTCACCATCTTTAATTTGACATAGTATATGATATACTTCTTAACCATATTGAGGAAGGCATGACCATTTCAATTTGTTTCCTCAAACCTCTAACTCTCATACTTACAAAATATTGTGTAATTATGTCTGGGTGAATGAGCCCAAACCTCAAAGGAAGATAAAGTATAGTTTAAATCCTCTCCTACTATTGCACTCACTCCAATTAAAATTTCTTCCAAGGAAAGAGATTCCAAAAAATCCTTTTTACTGGATGAGGAGCTATAGATATTGATAATGTTGAGATTATTATTTAAAGCTTGAAAGGATGACTAGTTGAAATAATCGACTAACATATTACCTCTTTTACTTGGATGAAAGAGGGACATCATTTTGTACATAATCCCTAGAGTGGCCTTCAGAACCAATACACTACACTCCCACTTTGAAAAATGCAAAAATAGTTTTATAGATCATTGTTATATATAGATTAAATTTTGCAAGCATTCTCCTAGAAGAGATTCTTTTGGAAAGCATGCTCAACACCTACTACTATATGTGATGAGTTTCATTTATTACCCCTCTTACGTGATTTTGTATCTCTAAGCATCCCAATGATAGTTTGTTGTCAACCAATTTCAATTTCCCTTTCTACCTATTGAATAAAATTTGATATATTTTATTTAATCCCCATGCTAACTTTTTGAGGATATGAATACTTCAATTCCAAACCTTCTCTTAGTGGAATATGAAGTCCATTTGATTCTCTTTTTGATGAATATCTGGTGATGTATCTATGTTGTAAGCCTAAAGGACTAGTATCCACATGCTTATCTAGAAAGAATATAATCTTGTGGGGATTCTGATTTGAATAAATATGGTGAGAAGGTGAGTCATGGATTACGTTCAAAGGGAATGGAATATCATTGGTATTCCCCTATAGTACCCCCTTTTTGAACCCATGATTATATGTAATTAATTATAATTAATGATTTCCATGCAATGGAATGTAAATATTGTAAATGTATTATTGTTTAATTGATAATGCCAACAGTTGATTGTGGGGTGAAGCCTTAAAAGTATTGGCCATGATACTGCTAGAGGGAAGAGTGAGGAAACCTAGAGAGGGTTTCATCATGATAAGATGACCCAAGCCTCCTTGCTGAAATATTTAATTTGGAAATATTCAATTATTTCCCTTAACTCTGACTCCAAGGAAAAATTAGTTAATGAGGGAGGACTAGTGGTTTAGCAACCAACCACCCTCAATGAATGGAAGTATGGAGGATTTATTGAGGTGACATAAATTTGTGAGTTAGAGGAAAGCATGAGATATCACCACAAGTTCCCTTGATTGACCCACTAGTTTCCTTCTGATAGAAGAAAGAGGACAAGTCAAAATCTTCTTGACCGATGCATGCAAGAGAAGCACACAAGTACATGGGAGAGAGACAGAGAGAATTCTCTAGTTTTTTTGGGAGAGGAAAATAAGAGAAGAGGCTTCGAGTATGAAGGGAGTGACCCTCGTATGGGAAGAGAGACGTGAGTCTCAAAGAAAGAATTTGGTTGAAGGACCCATCTGAGAGTCTAGATACCCAACCCGAGCTAAGAGGTCATGAGCTTGATGCTGGAAAGGGCATCTAATAAACATCGATGAGGCATGAGTTGGGTGGGTGCGAGAATATTCTCACCAAGAGCGAAGGAGAGTAACCTTCACATAACGACCTCCTTGAGAACTTGAAAGAGATTCCCTTGTGGTATCATGGCCTAGAACAGGGGTGGCCTGCTACCGAAGTGATTGAACATGCAGAGCCCACGGTTGGGTGGAAAGGTGAACACCCACAATTGGTTAGATGGTAGAAATTTGTAACAGATGAGTATTTCCTTTACGCGGTGTAAATGGATCAAGACCAAATGAATATTGTCTATAGTTGTGGTATGGAAATTTGTATTTCTAGTTAATGGTGTTAATGATTATTCCTTTGGTAAATTCTTGAACTTGAAGTGATAGGTATATGTATGGAAATGCATGTGTAATGTGTATCTAAGAAGGAAGACCCTGCATTTTACCTTGAATGATCAAGGAACTGTACAAATGGTTTTCTCATGTGATCGTGGTCCTGGATATAACTGTATGATTTTATTAGGAATGTATATGTCATACATAGATTTCTAAGAAAGGTCCAGGGCTCTTAAAATCCTGGTTAGAACCTTGAAGAATCCTTGAAATTGGCTAAGTCCCTTAATTGGATGTTAACCCATATTAAGAAAATGCGTTTAAGAAAGAAGGAATTGCCACCGTTAGACTAGTGTGGTGAGTTAATCATATCTCTTCATTGATGGGAATGATCGTTGGGAGTACTCAAGTGTTGAGGTTTGTATGGAGTCAACAATGAAAAGAAAACCTAAAACCATCGTAGCCGTCAACTTGATGTGGCAATCAGATCTGGACCATTCGTCGGGACTAGAGGTCCTTGGAAGTGATTAAGGGAGGGCATTGTCGTCATGAACAATTGAGAGCCATGACTTGTTTAAAGTCTAGAAATGACAAAGAAAATTCCAAGGATGCAATGAGATCCGTGGATTGGCTCATGGGCGAGATTAAATCTCAGCCCTTCATTGGGAAGGTATCATTTTTGAGTGGACCAATCCTTAAGTGGATCAATGGTTGGAATGATGAGTTCCAAAGATGAAGAGAAACTGATATTAAATGGCGATTTTCAATCCATCGGGAGTGACCTCGATGAGATATGAACCATTGATGCCAGTGGCATCATCGTCAAAAGTGGGAGGTTGAATAGGTTGAGTATTTCCTAGAGAGTGTCAATGATGATAGGGGTTGTGGATTAATGAGAACCGTTGATCAATGCATAGGCAAGGCTTAACCACAGTCGTATATTTCCTTCGGCCTCAATTAAGTGATAAAAAGGGAACAATGATGTCATGATGATGTGGCTTTCCAACTCAATATCCAACATGTATTACTGGTGACAAGTGTCACTAGGAGATTGGTGGACGGGAAGAAAGTGGGCTCCGATGGGTGAGGAGGTCCTTGGACCTTGGCTTTAATCATGGCCATTACAACTACAAGCCAAGAGATTTGGTATGTTGGATCTGGATGTGTCATTGTTAGAGCATGGGAGGTTGGTAATTTCAGGTGTTGGCCAAGAGTGTCGACAATGACGAAGGCATGAGAAATTATTTGGACCGTCGATTCAGTGGAGGCGACTTTGATGATATATGGACCATTGGTCTCAGATACATTGCCATCAGAGTATAGAAGATGGGAGAAGTGAGTGTTGTTCCCAAGAAATGTCGATGGCAACGAATATCCCGAGAGGAGAAAATGAGGACTGTTGATCTAGGTGAGAGTTAGTCTCCGTCGTTGATCACCATATTCATTGCACGAAAGAGGATAAAGGAGAATGATGTCCTGATGATGTAGAAGTACCATGTGTCATGATAGGTTCCAGGTGGTGACATGGAGACATGTTAGCCCTATGATGACATGGATATCCATGTTAGTCCACACTTCAAGCCGTGGAAGGATCCACATGTCATCCCACGATTAGTAGAAGGGATCGGGTGTGAGTCCTTGCACGTTTTAAGTCTGGGGACAGGCGTCTTAATCCTAGCCCTTGGATCCATAGGTCGAGAAATATGGACCTTCGGTACTTGAAGTCAAAGTGATGTCCCAAGAGATCCTACGAAGACAACATAAACCCGAGAAGGAATTGGAAGTGTTGATTCCGTCGGAGGTGATATCCATGGAATCTAGGTCGTTGACGTGATCTCAATATCATTGATGAAAGGATAGTCGACGAATTGAAGGAAGGGATTTGGGCATTGATTCGATGACAATGACAAGATCTACAGGAAAAATGACAACCATTAACTGATGAGTAGGTGAGATTAAATCTCATTCGTTGATCCGTCATGGGTCCCGCATGTTCACCCTAAAAAAAGGTTAAAGGGGCAAGCATTAACCATTGTACAAGTTTGAGGCGTCGACTTGATTTCGATCATTGGATGTCAAGGGCCAAGAGTTGTCAAATCCAAAGGATGTTCGATCTCGATTGTTCATTGGAGGATGTTGAGGCATGGTCCCTTAGCATGGACAGGGATGAGTTTCGACGACAATGAGGTGTTGGGGTTAAATGTCAATCGTTGATCGACAGGTCAGCGAGAATGAGTCTTAGTTGTGGATTCTTGGTGGGACCCACTAGCCCTTTAACAAGTGAAGAATTGGGCAGACGTTAACCATCGAGCAAGTCTGAGGTGCCGACAAGATCAATATCGTTGATTGTCAAATCCAGAGAGTCATGATATATGGAGGATGAACCTATCAAGGTTATTGCTGTCAAAGTAGGTTAGTTGGGGGTGGTGTATGACTCCTTAAGGTAAGATCCCTGATGATGATGAAGTTTGAGCCATGTGATCGGGGCCATTGATCTAGAGGCCTAATGGGCCAGGTGGCAGGTGCCACGTCATGTCATGCGGGAGGGAACGACCGGTTGGGAGCCACGTGGATGCCATGTGTTAGTGAGGTGGCCTTTGGACCAATGAAGGCCAAGAAAAACTTTGGAATTCCATAAATTTTGATCCAAGACTCGGATCTGACAATAGTTACAGTCGTTGGAAAAGTCTTGACAAGCAAAAGATGATGGTGCCCTCGAGAATAGGTTTTGATATGGTTAAGGAAAAGTGAAATTTTAACACCCCATCAGCCTAAGTAAGGATTAGGGGGTTGGGTGTCTTACAAGGTGGTATTAGAGAAGATTTCAAACACTAGGCCTTGACGGGTCAAAGATCAGTCACATGATTGGTATATCAAGGATAAGATGAGCTTGTTGAAAAGTGTTTCTACATTAAAAGTTTATTTAGTATCTGCATAAGCTCCTTAAGATGAAGGATTGCATATTAAAATTTTGTTTTGGAATTCCTTACAGCAAAAAAGTTACATGTTGATTTTAAGCAGAAGAAGCATAATGTTGCTTTGCTAGAATGATAACCACTCCTACAGGAGTGGGGATATGATGAAAAGAATTAAGGGTAAGACTGAACATGAATTGTTAAAATGGAAGTATCGTATTAAGGGTTTCTTAAGATTAAATAATGAACGAACTAGTGATTGCAATGTTGCCTCTAAGCATGGGCAGGTGGAGCCTCCAACATTTATGATGATTGTTTATATGTGGGATAAGACCCTTATGGAAAACCCATTGTGGTTAAGGAATTTAGTATGGATTTATATAAACCTTGGTAGCATCAATTACTACTTAAATAGAAAACTAAACCAAGTATGTGAGAGTCCACATGTTTAGAGGATTGATGGGAACTTGTAAGGTTAGTTTACTTGACCTATAATGAATGAAGCTTGTTGTTGGAATAATCCATATATGTAAGAGTAAAGAAGGATTCCTTTTGGATTGTTTCTAGTCCTCGTAAAAGAGGAAGAGTAATGAGGGAAATCTTATGATCTCATAGATTTATTAAAGAAATGTATATGCATATTAACCTAAGAGCGGGCCTATGCATGTGAATGCAAAAAGACAAACAACTAAGATACATCTGCATTGGAGGCATGGGTAAGATGCTTGGTGCACAATATATGTTGCAATCCATATGGAAATGATTGAACATGTATACAACATGGAAATAGACTTATTAGAACCTATGGTTGGATGTAAGGTATGATCTGTTGATAAACCAATTTAGTCAATAAAAACATGATGTCAACATGAGAATTAACAACATATGAATGAAATGTTGATGATGCTATTGTTATTTCTTTATGAATATAAGGTTGCAATGATTAATGAAGGACTGATATATCGAATCTTCTAAAGGAAGTGTTGGAGCATTTTCGGATGACCAATGGGTCAGATTAACATCCAGAGATGGATGGTGGCCATATGGGTATGGCTTAATATGCTCAAGTGGCAGTTAGAGAGAATGATAAGAAATTATTTCTTTGGTAATGTACCGTTGACCAAGAATGGTTTGAAGCATGAAAGGAAGATGATTTTTTTCATATTACCACCCTGGTTAATGTTGTTATTACCCATTTAAAATTCTGATTTGTGGATTGTGTTTATACCAGTTGGGAAAGAGTGGTTCTTGTTGGATTGTGTTTTCATGATGTAGGTAGGATTAAGTGAGATTTAAGGCAAATGAGTACTTCTCTGGATTGAATGATACCATGGATGCATGGTTGACCCTACATTGAGGGTCCAAAAATATTGATGGAATAATAACTTGAGGAGGGTGCACTCCATTTCTAAGAAATATCTAATACAAAAGTTGAAAGAGAAATGAGCAAGAAGTGTTATGTTCTTATTGTAGAAGGAAATATCATTATGCCTTTCAAAATTGTATGTAAATGATTGTGAACAATCATGAGTGAAATGATATAATCAAATGTGCAAGTGAAACTATGAAGTGTGCCAGTGGTGAACACACACAACATGTTGATTCACATGGCTAAGTGCATAGTGTATGAAAGCACCATGGAATAATGTGCATGTGTGAACATGAAAACTTGGATGCATAATAGGAATGCATGCTTATATTCCTTATGAAATATTGGGTAAACAACTAAAATGGTAAAGTTGAGGCTGACTCGAGATTGACACCATTTCAAGAAATGATGGATATGCAACAAGGGAGTTACATGTTGAAGAATTTTTTTATGGAGGAACTGTGTAAAGAGCTCTGTCAAAAGAACAAATTCATAACATTAAGGACTGATGGAAAATTAGGCAGTGAGCTGCAAGCCTATTTGTATAAGAATCCTAGATTACATTTTAAAATATAACGCATGCATGCAGTGCACGCAAGTGAATGATTGATCACCTTGATTCCAATTATGATTGAGGTGCACAGATGCACTGCCATGATGTCGAATTTTGAATTATTTTTGGATGATGTAGTGTGATTCTACATCCAAGAAACGTCAAAATGAAAACTTGGATGAAACTATCCAAGGAAGAGAGCAGGCAAATCCCAAAAGGGGGTGAATTTCCTAGGCAATAAATTAAAAAAAGAAGAAGGAGGAACTCTTTCCTCACTATTAAAACTCTGATTTGGTTAACAAAGTTGTAAAATTTAAAAGTACAATTGGAAAATAATTTTGATGACTATGTTTAAATAAATAATCGTGGTTAAACTATGATGTTGCAAGAGAAATAAAGCCTTGGGAATAGTTGAGTTAAGATGAAAATTCCAAACTATGTAGGAGGAGTTGGAAGGAGGGAAGATACCCTTAATTTCTCTCTTGATGTTTATCATGTTTCTATGGGATGAGGAGACTGATATACTGGTGTATGTAAATGTTTTGGCATGAGAAAAATGATAGTTGCACGACTTTAGACACATTCAAAAATATGATTGTGTTTAGACTCATAAAAACATTGAGGATAATGTGACAGAGTGTATATGGATATGTTGAGATATATATCAAATTATTTGTTGATTTAAATTGACTGTTGTGTGTCATTGATACCCAAGCAGGGTAGGATTCAGGAAAAAGAACCCAAATGATAGAGGGAGGAACCTCTAGTAGCCAAGGATGAATCAAATCCTTGCAAGAAAATTCATGAACAATTGTGTCATAAAGGCATTCACCAATCGAGGATGATTGGGAACAAAAGTGCTCATACACAACATGACTTAATGCATTGAGGAAATGCATGTTTGCATGAGTGGGCATGTATAGGACTGACCATTATGGAAGGAGGAACTTCCAATATTCTACCAGAGTTGTAACGATGGTAAAGAGAGAAATTTGGTGGCTATGAATAATGGCACCCTGGTTATTATTCAAGGACGAATGTTGGAATGCATTCATGTGAAACTTTCAATTTCATGTGTGTTGATTTGAGGCTATGATCAACTCAAAGCAGGAGGAGCAATCCTACTATAATAATTAATGTGGATACATGATCCTTGAATTGGGAGGTTGGTTGAATTCCAACGTGCCCTGGCAAAGTTCCTAATATGAAATGTGTAAATTGAAATCAATGCAAGGGTGCATTGTGTATGAGTGTGGCCATGGACATTGACTCATTGATTAAATTAATTTAATGTTTGACTGCATTTGGAAAAGATTGGTATGCCAAATGATGCATATGTGGGGAATGACAAATCATTTTATTTTATATGATTGAATCAATAAATGTAATGTGATTGATAGTATGCACAATTATGGAATTGTTTGGAAACCACTGCAAGTGTGCAATGAATATGTATGTGCATGATAAACTAAAAAATTGTTTTGGTGTGTTAAGATGGAATCAAAGGAAAGGTAATCTTGGATATGATAACAATGTAAGTCCATAATGAAGACGAAAGCATGTTGGGTATAAAAGAGCCAAATTTTTATGAGAAGGTGAATCTCATACTTGTGAATTTGGTTCCTGCGTGGAACAAATCTGAAAATGAAAATGTGGAATAAGAAATATGTGGGTAACATATTTGATATTTTTGATAAATTTATGATGGCATCTCATGGATTACTATGTGCATGTGATACAGGTGAGATGAAATATTTGTCCTAAAGGGAGAGATGATGATTGTCAAGCTAAAAGCATGGAAAGAGGCTATTGTTGTGACATCAGAACCATGTGATATGCCACGATCACGATAGAGAATGTCGTGTTGTGGTAACATAAGTCAGAGGGATGCCTCGGTAGAGAGAACTTGGGGGACGCCTCAGCTGTAAGACTCAATGAAGCATCTAAAGCTCTTCTTGTGCGAGAAAGCGTTGGCAAGCCAATATGGATCACCAGAGGGAATGTATAGTAGAGAAGGGGATGCCTAAGCTTGGTCGTAAAGGGTGAGTGATTGCAAGGAAGAGGATACTTCGATAACTCTTGTAAAAATTTTATTGGGATCATGAGCACAATGGGTATGTCAAAGAAACAATGAGCCAAGATAATGAGATAGCCATATGGATGCGGATCCATGAAATTGCACAGATAAGTATTGTACTAATATGAATATTTCCCCTTGATTTTTTAACAAAAATGAAATGTTTATGCATGAAATTGTGAATTAATATGCTTGTTGTCTGAGATTGTTGTGGGCAGGTGCTAAATGAAAAGAGCTTGGAAAGGATCAGACCAAGTAGAGGAACTACATCGTTGAAACAACTGAAAGATAAAGACATGGCAGGTGTTGTTGAGAATAACATTGAGGATGGTGTTCCTTTTGAAGGGGGAGGGGATTGTAATACCCCCTTTCTAAACCCCTAATTATACGTAATTAATCATAATTGATTATTTCCATGCAATGGCATGTAAATATTGTAAATGTATTATTTTTAATTAATAATGCCAACAGTTGACTGTAGGGTGAAGCCTTAAAAGTACTAGCCATGATACCGTTAGAGGTAAGAGTGAGGAAAACTAGAGAGGGGTTCATCATGCTAAAATGACCTAAGCCTCCTTGTTGAAATATTTAATTTGGAAATATTCAATTATTTCCCTTAACTCAAACTTCAAGGAAAAACTAGTTAATGAGGGAGGATTGGTGGTTGAGCAACAAACCACACTCCATGAATGGAAGTATGTAGGTTTGTGTGAAGTGATAGAAGTCTATCAGTTAGAGGACACAAATAAATATCACCACGAGTCCCCATGATTGACCAACAAGTTTCCTTCTGACATAAGAAATAGGACAAGTCGATAACCTTCCTGAGAGATGCATGCAAGAAAATCACATGGGTACATGTGAGAGAGACAGAGAGAATTATATGATTATTTTTGGGAGAGGAAAAGAAGAGTAGATGCTTCAAGTCTAAAAGGAGTGAACCCACGTATGGGTAGAGAAACGCGAGTCTCAGAGGAATAATCTGGTTGCAGGACCCATCTGAGTGTCTAGACACCGAATCTAAGCTAAGAGGCCACAAGATTGATGCTGGAAAGGGCATCTGATAAACCTCGATGAGGCCTGGGCTGGGTGGGTGCAAGGATATTCTCACCAAGAGAGAAGGAGAGTAACCTTCACATACCAACCTCCTTGAGAATCTGAAAGAGATTCCCTGGTGGTATCATGGCCTTGCACGGGGGTGGCCTACTGCCAAAGTGATTTAGTATGTAGAGCCTACGGTTGGGTGGAAAGTTGAACACCCACAATCAGTTGGCTAGAAAAAATTTGTAGTAGATGAGTATTTCCTTTACTCAGTGTAAATGGATCAAGACCAAATGAATATTGTTTGTCTTTGTGGTATGAAAATTGGTATGCCTAGTTAATGGTGTTAATGTTTATTCCCTTGGTAAATTCTTGAACTTGAAGTGAAAAGTGTCTGTATGGAAATGCATGTGTAATTTGTATCTGAGTAGGAAGAACCTGCATTTTATCTTGAATGATCAAGGAACTATACAATGGTTTTATCCTATGATTGTCATCCTGGATATAATTGTATGATTGTGATAGGAATGTGTATGTCGTACATAGATTCATGAGCAAGGTCCAAGGCTCTTGAAATATTGGTTAGAACCTTGAAGAATCCTTTATATTGGATAAGTCCCTAAATTGGGTGCTAACCCATATTGAGAACCTATGTTTAAGCCAGAAGGAATTGCCACCAATGGACCGGTGTGGCCAGTTAATCCTATCCCTTCATTAATGGGCACCATCGTTGGGAGTACTCGAGTGTTGAGGTTTGTATGGAGCCAATGATGAAAACAAGACTTAGAACCATCGCAGTGGTCGAATTGGTGTGGCGATCAGATATAAATAGTTCGTCAGGACTAGAAGTCCTTAAAAGTGATTAAGGAAGGGAATTGTCATCTTGAACGATTGAGAGCTAGGACTTGTATAAAGTATAGCGATGACAACGAAAAATCTAAGGATGAAACGAGAAACATGGATCAACTCATGGGTGAGATTAAATCTCATCCCTTCGTTGGGAAGGTATCATCATCCGAAGGACGAGTCCTTAAGTGGATCAATGGTTGGAACAATGAGTTTCGAAAACAACGAGAACCTTGAGATTAAATGACAACCATCGATTCGTCGGGAGTGACCCCGATGAGATATGAATTTTTGATGCTAGCGACATCATCGTCAAAAGTGGGAGGTTGATGAGGTTGAGTATTTCCCAGAGAGTGTCAATAACGATAGGGGTTGTGGATTAACAATAACTGTCGATCGGTGTAGAGGAAAGGCTTAACCATGGTTTTAGATTTCCTTAGACCCCAATTAAGTGATAAAAAGGAAACAATTATGTCATGATGATGTGGCTTGCCAACTTGAAAACTAGTGTTTCCTACTGGTGGCAGGTGTCACTAGGGTATTGTATGACGGGACAAAAGTGGGCCTCTACGGGTGAGGAGGTCGTTAGACCTTCTCTTTAATCATGGTTATCGGAACTACAAGCCAGGATATCTAGACCCTTGGATCTAGATGTGTCGTCATCGTAGCATGGGAGGTTGGTAAGGTCACATGTTTTCCAAGAGTGTCGACGACGATGAAGGCATGGGAAAATATATGGATCATCGATTCGATGGAGGCAACTTCGACGAGATTTATACCATTAGTGCCAGATGCGTCGTCATCGAAGTATTAAAGATGAGAAAAGCAAGTGTTATGCTCAAGAAATGCATGACAACAAAGATCCTGAGAAAAGAAAATGAGGACCATTGATTTGGGTGAGATTTAGTCTCCATCGTTGATCAATATAGTCCTTACCCAAAAGAGGAGAAAGGAGAATGATTTATTGATGACATGGAAGAACCACGTGTCATGATAGGTGGCAGGCGATGATAGGGCCATGTGTCAACCTTTTGATGATGTGGATAGCCACATCAAGCCATGGGAAGATCCACGTGTCACCCCACGATTGGTAGACACGTTTAGGTGTGACTCCCTATCCATTTCAAGTTTGGAGACATGTGTCTTAATCCAGCCCTCGAATCCATAGGTTGAGAGATTGGGATCGTCGGTGCCCGACGCATCATCTTCAAGGAAAAACCCAAGACAATTGACGAAGTGATGTCAAATTTGGTGAAGTTGAAGTGATGGATCAAGAGAGCTGACAAAGACGAGATAAACCCAAGAAGGAATTGGAACCATCGATTTTGTTGGAGGTGATCTCCATGGACTCTGGGTCGTTGACGTTATCTTAATACCGTCGGCGAAAGGGCAGTCAATGACCTGAAGGAAGGGAGTTGGGCATTGAGTCGACTATTATGATGGAGATATGGAGGAAAAATGACAGCCACTTATTGGAGAGTAGGCGATATTAAATCTTAGTTGTCGATCTTTCATGGGTCTCAAATTTTCACCCTGGAAAAAGGTTAAAGGGATGAACATTAACCATTGTACAAGTTTGAGGCGTCGACGTGTTTTGGGTCATTAGATGTTAAGGGCCAAGAGTCATCTTATCTAGAGTATGTTAGATCTTGGCCATTCATCGAAGGATGTCAAGGCATGATCCCTTGGCATGGACAAGGACGAGTGTCGATGACGACGAGGTGTTGGGGTTAAACGAAAATCGTTGATTGACAGGCCGACGAGAATGATTCTTAATCGTGGATCCATAGTGGGACCCATTATCCCTTTGACAAGTGAAGAATTGCGCAGACATTAACCGTCGAGTAAGCTTGAGGCGTCGACAAGATCGATATCATTGATTTTCAAATCCTGAGAGTCGTCATATCTGGAAGGTAAACCCATAAATGTGATCATTTTTGAAGTAGGTCAGTCAGGGGTGGTGTATGACTCTTTAACATAAGAATCCCGACAAAGATGAAGGTTGGACCAAGTGATTGGGGCCATTGATTTGAAGGCTCTATGGGCCGAGCGGTAAGTGCCACGTCAATGCCGTGTGAGAGGGCACGAGTGGTTGGGAACCACGTGTCAGTGAGGTGGATTTTGGACCGATGAGGGCCAAGAAAAACTTTGGAAGGCGATAAATTTTAATCAAGGACTTAGATCTGAGCATAGTTACAATCGTTGGAAATCTGTTGAAGAGAAAAATATAATGGTGCCCTCGAGAAGAGGTTTTGATATGGTTAAGGAAAAGTGAAATTTTAACACCCCATCAACCTAAGTAAGGACTCGGGGGTCAAGTGTTTTACATCCCCAAATTTGGGTGTTCTATCTTCTCATTCTATGTCCCTCAAAATTGCATGAGTATCCTTCCATTTTTCAACAAGGTACTATGAATGTTCATTTTTTATTTGTGCTTCCATGGCTCTCAAGTAGATCATGATAGCATGAATGGAATATTAGATATTACTTCATCTTGTAATTTCCTCATTCCTTCACTTTTTGGGGATGCGTGGTTTAGTGAGACTTGAACAAATTATAAAGTAGTGTTTGCAATGTGTAAATATTTATTAGTACTTCCTCATTGTTTCCATGGGAAAGATATTTTCAAGTTCCCATATGAACATCAATATCTACATTTCAAGGGAATGTTTTGATAGTCCAATAACTACCATATATCTTTATACCATGTTTCTAAAATAATGTATTTTAGAAGAACTTACAACATGTCCATTTGTACACATATTTTAGCTACAATTATGCTAGATGAGTTGAAAGAGGCAAGATATGGTTTTAGATAAACATTTGATTTGTCCCCAATAATCATAAAAGTTTATTCATGCAAAAATTGAATAGGCAAGTATGGGATTTCAACCTAAATGGGGACCATGGAGGATTTCTCACTAATAGGGTAAAATTAGGAAGTCTATTTAAAAAGAGTGATCCTAGAAGAATATTCATCCTATTGTTCTCACTCTTGAAAATAAAGGTATTATAGCTTATGGGTCCCATTGTCAAAGCGAGAATATAACCTAATATTCCCCCCAATGAAAATCCATCCATTTTGAGATTTTTTTATGTATTTTCTAGGATGTTACAATTTTGTTTGAATATTCCATAATGGTCTCTAACACCAAATATGAGTCTAGTTCCACATACATCTAGGTTTGACACTTTGAAACAAAATTAATTTTTTTTTTGGAAGGAATCTATATGCCAATTTAGGTCTAACATCAAGAGGAGATGTCATTGTTTTCTTCTATGGTATATATTCCCCCACCAACTCCTTGATTTTTTTGTTGTATGATTCTTCGTTTATTGTTTGGTTTTCATGCATAAGAGATTGAGTAGTGTTTTATCAACCCTTCCTTTCCCTACCCAAATTTTTGTTTCCTAGTGAAAGATTGATTTGGAAACTCATGTCACTCCCATTATTAAGAATGATGTCACTAACCTCCTTGGGTAACAATGAATCTTTTCCAATTTGTCTTTGAATGTTACAAAGAAAATATTTCTATGGCATGGCGTAAACCACAACAGACGGAATAACACATAGAAATCAAATATAATCCCAAGTATGCTATATAAATGAAATGCTAACAAGACAAGGCCAAGAGCCTACCTCGTCCATAGTTTGATGAAGACCACCATTGAGCACACAAATCAAAGCTTTATACCTGCAACTTGTCTTCAAAAACCAATATATGCAAGCATATGGTGACAATATATAATTTTAGCATATATATTATCATAATCCATTAACATACATGACAAATGCACCCATGGAATAATAATTCGAATATTTTCAAGATATCAATTGGACAAGAAAAGAGTATTTCTATTAAAATAATCAGTAGAAGTATATAGGTGACAAACTTCTGTAACGACACATAACGGAACCGAGAAACTAAGTCCCTCCAACTGGGCCTCCACCACTTCAATCCTCCACCAAAGGTAAGCTCATATAAAGGATACAATGAGTTTCTCCATCATAAACAAGGAAGATCTTGAGGGATGAACAAGGGGTTCAGAATTTCAAGGACAAAGGGATGCAAACTCAATATGAAGTGAAATTTCTTCAGAGTGTCTTTGCTCTCAAAGTTGAATTGTTCCAATCCATAAAGGCTTGGATATGGCTCAATTTATAGCCTTCAAATGGAATTGAAGGGCTGAGTCAGAGTTTTTCCAGTATATGGAAGGTCAAGGATCATGGATCTCGTGACATGGCATGGAAACCCGGCATAATTTTTTATTTTGAGCACCAAACTAGATGTACGTGGGATGTAGTGGAGCAAATTCCATATAAGCATGTTGTCTTACTGATAGGGCGGGCATATGTGGAAAATTGTGTTTTTTTTTCTTTGGAAGGTATATAAGGGGACTTCAAGTCTACATAGGGAAATGGAAAGGCCATCCAAGCAAGTTGCATGGGGTGAGGAAAAATTTGTTGCAACAGATGCCCCCTAATGTGTGATATTAGAGAAGTATCTGCGATGGTAGAAATACATTATAATTCCCAGAAGTGGAGTAATGGAGACTCAGTTGGAAGTGCTAGTTACTCATGAGAATATTACAATTCATAATGACTTTGTACACATGACTGCCAATCTGAATTACACTGTAGATCCATGTGGAACTATATCAAATAGTTTTTCATGGCCATTAATAGGCAATATAAAGTGCCATAGGCTATCATAGTTAAGAACAAGGCACAATGGAATCCAGTCTAAAAATCAATCTGAAGATATTCGTATACAATGGAGTACAATTTTATCTCCCATGATCATTGATGTCATATAGGTATTGATCCAATGAAAGACAACGACATATTAGGAATGCTCCTACTGTAAGCCACAGGTCTTCTACACTATCCATCGAAGGTGCAAGTATACATCATGTGAATAGAGGAGTTGAGGTCGAACACAATGAGACATATTTTGATTACCATTCATTAATGTATACCGTTAAAAAACGTGAGATAGCCTATCGATAATGAAAGTAGGTATCAAGGCACCGAGTAAATTATACAAGTGTGAATAAGGGTGTTGAGGTCAAACACTTGAAGAATCCATCAATCAGGAGACATTGATGTACTCCTAATGTCAATGGCGGGAGAACCTGTCACTGATGACTGCAATCCTTTAGGTACTCATAAGACTCTAGGTCTCATTTCTAGAATAGATTAGTTGAAGTCTATGGAAGGAGACCCACTGAAAGAAGAGCATTAGGGAATCTCTCATCATTCAGCACAAGGTACACAACAATATCTTGATGACTAGGAAGATCTAAGATGAATATGATGTTCACAAATCAATGACCTTGTACATCTCTCGTATGCACCAAATGCAAGTACTGCATGAAAGAGAGCCTCTGACTAGTAGCCAATAAAAAATATTGCTGACAAAGGCGAGGAAACCACCAATAAGGCTAACAGAATCCAAGACACTGAACGAATCCCAATGTGTGAATAGATTTCTTGTCATCGAAAACAAGGGAAACCCCCCAGTTAGCGACAAATGAGGAGGTGTCAACTGTTGGGTTCAAGGTTACCTACCCATAATGGAAGTAGGACCAAGGTGCATGGTAGGACTACAACTTCACATGAGTCTGAGATATCCCGAGGGTATGGCCGATATGCAAAGTCAAGAGTTTAGAGAAATGGTCGACATAGACTTATAGACTTCATTTGAAAAGGATCATGAGACATATGGATAACTCAGGCAACATAGACTTGATGATAAAACTTCATGATGCAAGAGGCATCAACAAACTCTCCATAGGGACAGGAAGATAATCAGTCGGAGGAGTAAAATCTAAGTAATGATCTCAGCTTCCTAAGGTCATGCTAAACCCAAACTTTGGATGAAAGTGGACTCAAAAGTTTGTGCTCTATTCAAAGGAGACACGACCACTGCCGATATGAGATAATATTATTTTCCCACCCATTTTTTCTTTTTTTATATAGGCAAAGAAATGTTATGATACAGGTGATCCGAAAATATCTTTTAAACGACAATGGTTAAGTTATTTTGCATGATTGAAATTACCATTTAGGAAACTAATGAAAGAGGAAGAATTATAGATGAAACATGACAGCCATAAAGAAATATACAGATTTGAATAAGCATAAAGCAACAACAAACCATAACAAGAGAAGTTGATAACGAAGTTCGGCAATCTTGCCTACATCTTCGGGCCTTTGTCTTAGTGGGTGAGGCTTTCTTATTTATGTTCAAAGATTTAAACGTGCATCATAACAGTGCCAAAAATGTTACAAACTGATATGTTCGTGTTCTATTAGATCTCAAGAACCCAACAAAATTGACGGCACTGAAAATAGATGAACGAAGCTCCCAGAAATGGCCCGCAAAGGTGCTCTCCTCAATGGCTTCCCTGCATAAAAACGACTTTGGCTCAAAAATCCTTCAAAATTTATCTATTCTAAACCTCCCTCCTTGGCTTCAAGAACCTCTGGTTTATATAGACTTGAAGTGGGTAACAACCTCCCAACTTCTCCCCAAGATCTGGCCTAAAAAAGGGCCCAATATCCCCCAATATTGGCCAAAATCTCTCAAAATTGTTGAGAAAATCAATGAAAATCATTATACATAGTTTAAAAACCCACTTTTGCAAATAATTGGGGTGCAACACCTTTTCTCTCGAGCTCCTGGTCCTATGGAGTGCCTCCATGTGGCCTCAGGCTAATACCTGGCACGCTAGCCCCCTTACTGTTTGGCTCCTGGCCATGTGCACCGACCATATGGTCGTGACATTATGCTCCACGCGCCCCAATTCCATTAGTCCCCTGGTCAATAGGCCTCTGATTACACCCCTTGGTCTGTGGGCTAGCCCAGTCGACCAAGGCTAACCCACTACTCTGCGCCATATGTGAAAGGTTCAAGTAGTTTGTGATTCCAACGTGATCGGGGGCTAGACCCCAACGGTTATCCGTGCACCAACATGTATGGAGTAGGAAATTATTACAATGGTATATGGTGAGTGTTGCAACCAGGGGCTGGGGCTAGGCCCCAACCCTTAGTCCACCCAAACGACAACAAATTTCAACTTAAATAAAATCTTTGCGCCATAGTTTAATAAGAAATACCAAGGGTGGGCTGGTAGCCCGACCTTGCCAAGTCACTTCTGCCCGGACCAGAGGTCACAGGGTTGACTCCCGTGAACTCCAAACTTTTGCCAAAAACTGTCGACCAATAGATGGGTGCCATGTGGCAGCCCAAGACTGGGCCACGTGGCACCATAATACTTTCTCAAATAATTGCCACATGTCTACACCAATTCATCCACCTGTCAGATGTCATTCCCAGTCAGCAACATGCCAACTCATTGCCACGTCATCTCATGCCAATTGTACCTGCCACATTAGCCCGTGCCACGTGTCACCCTTGCAGTGGTGCCACATGTCACGATCTGACTCATCCACATCAGCGCCAACGCACCTTTCCATGTCAATTGTATGATCGTACGGCCTATACATTCAGTGTCCACGTCAGCACTGTACGGACTGTACAGTCAGAATTTTTTTTTGCC
>JASDQU010011721.1:29622-50067 GCA_032191745.1 Picea mariana
CGATCTGACTCATCCACATCAGCGCCAACGCACCTTTCCATGTCAATTGTATGATCGTACGGCCTATACATTCAGTGTCCACGTCAGCACTGTACGGACTGTACAGTCAGAATTTTTTTTTGCCTGTTTGGCGAAACGAAAAGACTGCGATATCTTTCGTATACGACATCCGTTTGAGGCCGTTCAAGTTGCGTTGGGTTCGTTTCCACGAGGCCTACACACATAGCCTTTTTGAATCCATTCTGAGCACTTTGATTTTTAGGCCTTCCTAGACCCATTTTGGTCCCGAGATCCAATTTTGGATCACACCTCCCCACTAAAGACCTTTTGGTCCTCCAAAAGGTTATTGACCAATCATCAAGTGCAGGATAGGTCACCCGACTTGTTCTATATCTTTAAACTTTGTCCTGTGCACCTGTCTCATCAAGATCAGTTGTAAAACAACCATGATAACTCACAGCATATTGTTAGCCACTTGTACTCTGACACATCTTACTGAAGCCACTATCATCCATGTTGACAACATTACTAATGATAACATCAGAAATATGACTGCAAATGAGCTAATATGCTTGTAATACTTGCACGACAGTAGCTTATCTTGAATCAAAGTGTGATTGATCTTCCATTCTACAATCATCTCATGTTATTTCTTAAGATCTATTACTTGATTTGAAACAATTATAAGTGTGTTGCTTGCATGAGCTGCCTTTCTTAATTGTTCCATTGTTTGAAGAGATTTATTTTCCTTTAAATGATGAGCATGAACCACATATTCTTTGTCTTTTTTGATTAAGTGATATTGATTATGTTCCATGTAGAATATTTCTTTGTGATCATACAAATAAGGACTGCCTAAGACCATTCCACATTCATTGAGTGGCACCACATCACATGTTACCTCGTCCACAAACTTAGATGAAATTGCAAACTTTAATGTGCATTGCTTTGTTATGTGCAATTTATGATTGTTTCTTATCCATTTAAGTGAGTAAGGTGTATGATGCATATGTGTGTTTAATCCCAATTGTTTAAGCAATTCCTCTGAAATTAAGTTAGATTTAGATCCACTATCTATCAATGTGTCGGCATTAGTATGTCTCATTATGACCCTTATGTGAAACAATTTACTTCTAGAATCAAATCCATCACCAATTTTACCTATCAAACCAACCAATGAGACTTTAGATTCATCACATGAATCTGATCCCAAGTTTGTTGGTCGTGATGTTGTTGCAACTGTTTGCCTCCCTTTCCTCTATTTTAATCACTTCAGTCTCTTCTCGGGATGAAATTGCCAGCAATGGTCCTCATCATGCCCCTCTTTCTTGCAATGCTTGCAAGAGGTCTTCTCTTCCTTTCTTGCCACTGAATTTTCCTTCTTGCCATTCCACTTCCTTTTGTCCTCTTTCCTCGAAGAAGATTCCCGTGATACACCAACTCATGTTTTCCCTGCCTCAATGTAGGTTTCTTGAACATAAACCTCATCAAGATTAGTAGGTCCAAACATAAATACATTATTTCAAATATGTGCAGGTAAACTTCTTATATACTTCATAAGAGTTTCTTGGGTATGTAACGGAATATCTAACATCAATGCCATTTTACGAAATCCATCTATGTATTCTTGCATTGTTTGTCCCTTTCTTAGTTTAAGACCTTGCCATTCAATTAAGGATTTCTCTTTATAACCCAAAGGATAGAATTTCTTTCGAAGTGCAAAAACAAAAACTTGCCATGATGGAAATGCATTACCCACTTGTTCTGTGCCATTTTGCAACTTGCTTTGCCACCAAATGAGTGTTGTGCCTGTAAGTTGAAGCAATGCCAACTTGATGGAGTTGACTCATCCTTGATTTGTTGCACACTACAATAAACCTCCATCTGCCTGACCCAATTATCAAGTCTCTCTGCATTGACTTCACCATCATACATGGGTAATTTAAATTTTACATCAAGCTTAAGTAAAGGCATTTCATGTTTATGTTTATGGACATGTTTTCTTCCAGTGGATTTAGAACTTGAACTTGAAGAAGAAGATGGAGAAGAAGGAGGTGAAAGAGGAATTTGAGGAATATCCTCTCCTTCTTCACTTTTGACCTTTTAAGATTCACCTGGAATCGGTCTCTTCCGTTCCAAGTAATCCTCATACAAAACCTTCATCATCTCCGACATGGCGAAGAAAGTATTTTGAAACTCTTTCTCCTCATTAGAAAGTCCCTCTTTCGATGCCATCTTCTCACTTTGAGAAGTTCTCTTTCTCAATCCAATCAATGGATTCTCTTCAACAAGCTCACCTTCACCATGATTCATCCTTTCCCTGGTAATCATGCAAACTCAAAAACCAACTATCAACTAGCTCTGATACCACTTGATCCGAAAAGATCTTTTAAATGACAATGGTTAAGTTATTTTGCATGAGTTAAATTACCATTTAGGAAACTAATGAAAGAGGAAGAATTATAGATGAAACATGACAGCCATAAAGAAATATACAAATCTGAACATAATCATAAAGCAACAACAAACCATAACAAGAGAACTTGATAATGAAGTTCGACAATATCGCCTACGTCTCCGAGCCTTTGTCTCAGTGGGTGAGGCTTTCTTATTTCTGTTCAAAGCTTTAAACTTACATCATAACAATTCCAAAAAGGTTACAAACTGATTTGGTCTTGTTCTACCAGATCTCAAGAACCCAACAAAATTGACGACACTGAAAACGGATGAACGGAGCTCCCAGAAATGGTCTGCAAAGGTGCTCTCCTCAATGGCTTCCTTGCATAAAAATGGATTTGGATCAACAATCCTTCAACATTTCTCTATTCTGAACCTCCCTCCTTGGCTTCAAGAACCTCTAGTTTATACATACTTGAAGTGGGTAACAACCTCCCAACTTCTCCCCAAGATCTAGCCTAAAAAAGGGCCCAATATCCCCCAATATTGGCCAAAATCTCTCAAAACTGCTGAGAAAATCAATAAAAATTCATTATACATAGTTTAAAAGTCCACTTTTGCAAATAATTAGGGCGCAACCCCTTTTCTCTCGAGCTCCCGGTCCTATAGAGTGCCTCCATGTGGCTTCGGTCTAATACCTGGCGCGCTAGCCCCCTTATTGTTTGGCTCCTGGTCGTGTGCATCGGCCATATGGCCGCGAGCTTCTGCTCCACGCGCCCCAATTCCGTTAGTCTCCTAGTCAATAGGTCTTTCGCTACGCCCCTTGGTCGGTGGGCTAGCCCGACCGACCAAGGCTAACCCACTACTCCGCACCATATGTGAAAGATCTCGGTCATATGCATTCCAAAGTGATCGAGGGCTAGACCCCAACAGTTATCCGTGCACCAACGTGTATGGAGTAGGGTCTTATTACAACGGTATATGGTGAGTATTACGACCGAGGGCTGGGGCTAGGCCCCAGCCCTTACTCCACCCAAACGATAACACATTTCAACTTAAATAAAATCTTTGCACCATAGTTTAATAAGAAATACCAAGGGCGAGCTAGTATCCCGGCCCTGCCAAGTCACTTCCGCTCAGACCAGAGGTCACGAGGTCAAGTCCCGTGAACTCCAAACTTTTGCCAAAAACTGTCGACCAATAGATGTGTGCCATGTGGTAGCTCAGGACTGAGCCACGTGGCACCGTACTACTTGCTCAAATAACTACCACATGTCATACGCCTATTTGTCCATCGGTCAGCTATCATGCCCAGTCAGCAACCTGCCAACTCACTGCCACTTCAACCCATGCCACGTCATCTCATGCCAACTATACATGCCACGTCAACCCATGCCACTTGTCACCCTTGCAGTGGTGCCACATGTCATGGTTTGACTCGTCCACATCTTCACCTATGCACGTAAGTGCCAACACACCCTGCTATGTCATTTGTACGGCCGTACGACCTGTAAAGTCAACTACCACATCAGCATTGTACAGACTGTACAGTCAACATTTTTTTTTGTCTGTTTGGTGAAATGAACAGACCACGATATCTTTTGCATACAACATCTATTTGAGCCCGTTCAAGTTGCGTTGGGTTCATATCGACGAGGCCTACGTACACGTCCGTTTTGAATCCATTCTGATAACTTTGATTTTTAGGCCTTCCTAGACCCATTTTGGTCCCGAGATCCAATTCTGGATCAACAAGAGAGGAAACGAGTGTCGCGAGTAAGAAACTAGCTCCAAATAGTGGAACATACCTATGCTCAATGCAAGAAAGTGCATGCAGGATATGGACACTCAGGGGGGTTGTTTCCTCTTAGGGTACAGGGTGTTAAGCTGCAAAGGATATATAAAAGGCTCTGCTTGGCTATTGATTCAAATTGCGAAGGTAAGAGGCTTATAACGCGAAAGCAGGAACTGATAATAAGCTCAATACTACAAGCAGGATGATGGAATGCTTAACTTCCATAGAATGTCCTTTTTCATAGATTTAGTCCCCTAGGCCCGAAAAAGTATAAAATAATACCCAGGAGAACTCTTCTAGCCAATGGTGACTAGAGTATTACTTTTTCATAAGTAGTCTACTTGGTCTAAAAAAGTGTTAAACTTACACCAAATAGATGTCCTTTCAAAGCCTCTTAACGAGTGTGACAGAGACAAGTTCACTCGGCAATCTTTTTGTTTTTTAGAGAGTCAGAAAAAAGCTTAACCAAGACTCGAGGGGATTCCCATAGGTAACGGTCAGAATGCTTGTGAGTAAGAATATGGGGTTCGAACGCAAAGTCAAATCGGAACTATAAGGAACTCTCGATCCTATGGAATAACTTCTACATGGGCATCAAATGGCACAAAGGTTCTAACTAGGGCACCCATGTTTGGTAAGCCTCTACCACTTAATAACAACACTTCTAGTAGCAGTAAGAAGGTTTTGTGTCTCTAATAAATGGGTTTGTACCTAGGGCATATGGATCACAATTATAGGATGATGCAAGAATGCAAAGCAGAGTGAAAACCTATCCTATATGTCGATGAAATAATATACCCGTCGAAGGCATGAAGGGGTAGTATGATGCTGGAAACCACAAAAATCCTGGACAAAACCACCAATAACCAATTCTTTCCACTGCACTAATAGTCCATAAGGTAAAAAATTAGCACAAACTATATGAAGTGGGTAAAGAAATTTCTAATAATAGTAAAAATAGACCATTTTACAATACCATTTGAGTTTTTTCACCCACATAGTGTATTTTAGGCCATTTTCCCCATGATCTTCAAGTGTCGATTGCGGGAGCTGCAATCACGGAATCAACAACTGTCTAGACCAAGTAAGCGCCCATCCCCTCTATTTCAATTTCAATAGTTTAAATTTCAATTTTAGGCCCCATTTTTTTAGTATTAGAGGGCATAATATGGAAATTAGGGCGTACACGAGTGACAGTTCATCGGGTCACATATACGATCCCATATACATGGGAAAAGTGAAGCATGCCCGTGTATATGAAGCCCTATACGTGATTGTTACCAAGTTATCCTGTGTACAAGTCCGTGAACACATTTTTGAAAGGTTTTAACTAAAAAAATGCCTTTTCCTTTGCATGATGGTGATTGAATGGAGGGAGAGGGAGCATGAAGAGATAGATGGAGAAGTGGGAAGGGATGCAGGGGCCCAACAAGCTTTAAAAAGATGTGGCCTTTATAAATTTTTGGCTTTCAAGGGAATGAGGGCTCAAGTGACGTTACTCCAGTTGCTATTAAACTACTGGGATCCAGAGATAGAGTCCTTCAACCTTGATGGGAAACCATTTAGGATTGAAGTGGACGATATATATATATTATCACAAGATTGTCTTGTCGAGGCCAGGTAGTGAATCTCAAGGCCCGAGGGGATAGGGGTGGTATGACGATGGAGGAGTACATTGCCACCTACTATGTTGCAGGAACAAATAAAGTAGGGAGCCAACTCCCAATCAGGGCAATTGAGAACCTGAGTTTAAATATAGTCATACATACTTACATAGATTTTGGGGTCAGCCTCGTTGCACCAGGAATCAAGGCCACTCATGTTTTATGTGGTGGAGTTTTTAAGACCCAATGTTTATGATAGATGTACCCCATTACTGGCTAACATGAAGAGCTAGTTGACGGATTGAAAACAAGGGGAAAAGAGAAATTTTGGATTTGCATCCATTCTTTGTAGTTTTTTCTTTAAGTGGGTTCCATGCTTGATCCCTAGAGTAGATATTACTCCACATGGATAGCGTGATCCAACCATTTCACCGTGTACCGATGTGATGAGGCGGATAGGAGGCGGTAGGGTCCCAACCTCTACAATGATGAGTTCTTTTTTTGGTGGCGCTGACAAGTCATATCCACCGACGACTACTCTTACAGAGGGATCCACTACAGAGGGGATCCGGATATGCCTTTTCCACCAGGTTCGTTCTACGGTGATATTGGTAAGAAATGTTTTTATATATTTCATTTTTTTTGTGTTTTTCAATAAAAATAAAAAATGCAAATATTTTTGTATGGTATCAAGTATTAACAATTGCTTTGTTACGCAAATGTAGGTCCACCACAGCTAGAGGGATTCCCATGACATCACCGGAGGAGCCGAGGAGATGAGCACACAGGAGGATATGTAGAGAGAGTGATGCAAAATGTGCAAGGGAACCTGTCTCGATTGACGTACATGATTCCTATGGCTCAAGTGGAGGATGTGCCAGAGGCTATGGAGCGAAAAGTGCCACGTGGGTGTACCGTGTGCATGGGTACGACTCTTCTGGCATCTCACAAACGTCGTAGTATGATTTCATGATACGCATCTGGTGCCACAATCGTAGATGCCATGGTCATATTATATACTGGCCATATATGTATTTTGAGAGTGTGAGCCCCATTTGTACTATGACACCATATTTTTTGAAAGGATGAAATATAAAAAAAATTGGTCTTTAGCTTTATTTATATATGTTACAATGTGTACATGCATGAATCTGTTTTCTTTGCTTAGTTATGTGACAAATGCCAATCTAAAATATTATTAGCATATGTATAGAATACATGATTAGAACTTCTAGGTATGTGGTTATAAGTAAGAAAATCAAAGTATCGTTCCAACAGTTGTACCCGTAGGAATTGTCGGAGTATAATAGGGTCTCGCACATTGTAACTGTCATTTAACTGACATATGACTAACTGGGATTCCAAGCGAACCTATAAAGATCGAACAACATGTGAGATGGCATCGTGTAATATCTCTATAACGGTGCTATACTCATCCACATTATTCGTTGATGGCTCCAGACGAACGCCACCTGAAGACATCAGTTAACCCTCGGGTGAGTAAATGACCCAAGCAGCGGAAGCCATGTTCCGCGTATGACGACTAGCACCATCTGCAAACCCTAAGTCAATTAAAGACTCTGTTGACATATTCCAACCAAGGGAAAACCTAATAAGCAAGTTGATGAAACAAAGGAAAAGATGTGTATACATTAAGATACACTAGTATACAAAAGGTCACGCCCAAGCTTTGAGGGCTTAAGTGTAATACCTTTTAAGGTAGATCCCATTTATGGGCTCATCCAACATATTCCCATCATAATCTTCCAATTCATAGGATCCTTTCTCTAAGACATGCCACATGATATAAAGACCATGCCACATAGGGTTGGACTTGCCTACCCCCAACGGTTATTTGGCTTGGTCATACAAGAGAACCAAGTCACCCTCAATGTACTGCCGAAGATAGACAAACCCATCATACTAAACCTTAACACGTCATTTATTCGCTTTGAAAGTTGTAGAGGCATGTCAATGCTGCTCATTGAGATGCTCTAGGTGTATGAGGCATTCTTCAAGATCGGATGTGTCAAGTAGGAGCTCAATTTCCAGCTTGAGGGAATGGATTTCACATTCAATCGGAAGAATAGACTCCACACCATGTACTAACTAAAAAGGAGAGAAACCGGTGGAAGTATTTACCGAGGTTTGATATGCTCAAACTGCATGGTAAAGAATCAGATGCTAGTCATATTTACTTTGGCTGACATTTTTTTGCAAGATGGTCTTGAGAGATTTATTCACCGCCTCTAATTGTCCATTTTCCTGGGGATAGTAAGGGGAAGAATGACCATGCTTAAACCCTAGTTTTGATTCTAACTCTTTCATCATTTCATTATGAAAGTGACTGCCATGATCAGTGACAATCTCTCTTGGGATTCTGAACCGGGATATAATTTGGTTGAATATGAAGAATGTTGCAGTCTTACCATGAAATTTAACGGTGGGCATGGCCTCTGTCCATTTAGTGAAGTAATCCATGACGACAATGATATGATGATGCCCCCTAGTTGAATTTGGGTTATAGTCCATAAAATCTACCCCCCACTTAGTGAAGGGACCGACGGTGACGTTTGGGTGAAGAGGAGTTGGGTGCGAGCACATTTTTCGAGCGAACACCTAGAAAGGGTGACATTTCTTAACTGCTTCATCACAATCTTTAAAAATTTAAGGCCAAAAATAACCGGCTCGCAATATTTTTGGGTTTTCGCAAGCCCAGATAAATGACCACCACAATCCCCACTGTGACATTAATTAAGAACAGATTCATCTTCCTCACGAGTTAAGCAACGATGTAAAATATTATCTACTCCTCGATGATACAAAGTGTCGCCGATGATAAGGTAGTTTTTATCCTGATGACATATACGTCGTCAATGATCTCTCGACAGATGTTAGGATAGCTTCAAGGTTTGAAGATAAATTAGAATGTATCCATACCAGGGGTCCAAAGATGAGATAAGGAAGATATGTTCATCTGCAAATGAATCATCATGAAAAATTTCGTCCTCTAGTTGAGGGAAGTCTGATATCAACTCGGCAAAAACTAGCCATTTCTTAGATTTTGCCGAAGCAAAATCGAGATCAAATTCTTGCAAAATAACAATCCAATTATTGTATTTCCCCCTATGATATGCCTGATGAAGACGTATTAAAATGGATTGATATCTGCAACTATGGTAGTTTTAGAAATAAATATATAATGTCGTAATCTTTGAACTGCATGTATGGCGACCAAGGCTAGTTTCTCTACGTGAGAGTATTTAATTTCAGGACCGACTAGGTTTCGACTGAGATAGTAGAAAATGTTCTCATGGAGCTCATCTTCCTCCTGAACCAGAACCATACCAACTGTCCCTTCGAACGCAACGATATAAATCAAATAGTCTCTAATGTAGTCTGGAGGCTTCAGCAGAGGAGCCAATACCAAATCTTTCTTAAGAGAATCGAAATATTTTTGGGCTCACTCATCCCATATAAACTTAATATCCTTCTTCAAAAGACGTATGAAACCCTTAGTTAAATCGACATAGTTCACTATGAACCGGCGTAGGAAATTATCTTTCCCCTGTAAACCTTGAAGTTGTTGAATGTTGCACGGGGGAGGAAATCAAAGTATTGTCTCAACCTTCATAGGATCTACCATGATCCCATGCTCGGATCAAGTGGTATCAGAGCAAGCTGACTGCTTTGTAGGATGGACAAAGGAGCAAAGAGAGCAGAAAGACTTCAAGAATTAGAAGAGATAAATCAAATCATTCAAGATGAAAACTCAGAGTTGAGGAGACTTTTGCAGGTTGTAGAAGAAGAGAAGCAAGAGATTCAAGAGATATCTCAGCTTCATGGAGAAGTCCTCAACAAAATTATTGAAGAATTGCAGCTCGAATTGCAAGCCAAGGATGATCTCTTGGCTAAGTTACAACATGGTGAACGGATAGAGGACAAAGAGCCTTCTACCATGGATGCACAAACTCAAACCGAGGTATATGGTGTTTCTTCATGTTCAATATATTCTCTGTATGAAACTAACATGGGCATGAAGCTCCTCACGAAGATGGGATACAGAGGAGGTGGACTTGGCATTCATGGCCAATGAGTCACTTAGCCATTAGAGGTGGTACAAAGAGCACAATTTGAAGGTTTGGGTTATGGCAATGAAGAGAATGGAGAATGCTCAAAGTCCGCTGAAGCAAGAGCCACTTCAAAAACTATTTCTACACCATCAGATTCCAGGAAAGGAATCAAGCCAGCTTGTCCTCATCAAATCAAGGACAATTCAAGAAGGTATAAAAGTAATTCAAATTCTTTCGTTGCAAATAAGAAGAATGATTTATGTTTTATATATTATAACCATGATGTAGCTAAGCATCATATGAAAAAAGTTTGGGTTAAGAAGACAGATGTATCCACGAGGAGTGAGACGAAACATAAATCACACCTTCTGAGTCCTCATGTCACGAATGCATCATTGAATGGAAAGAGAAGGAAATTTTGCGGTTATTGTAAAATCAGTGGCCATTGGGAGAACAATTGCTGGAATTTACATCCCAAAATTCTCCATAAACCAAGCAGTAGGCAGATTGCTAACACACCCACCAAGAAAGAGGCTACGAAAGAGCTTGTGGTCAATGTTCCAGCACCGATCTTTGAAGAAACACAATTGCAAAATGAAGGAACCTTCGATTTGTTGGGTAAGAAGTGGTTGGAATTTTTGCAAAATTGAAATCTTTCCATAAGGATTCTGGAACCCACACCCTTTGTTGTTGAGTTTAAGCACATACTTCTATCCATGCTACTTGCTATGGTTGTGTTTCAATCCCATAATTTTGATTAGCGGATGGAAGATTGTCGAAGGCCAGAAAGTTGTGGTGGTGCTGAAGGTATTTTATTATCACTAGGTATCTAAGTATTGATTAATATTCATTGACCTTCAGTTTGTGGCACAAAGAACTTCTCTGGTGCAGAGAATTTTCTGGTAGGTTGGCACCATTGTTCATGTGCAGGTTAAAGGTTGAACCCAAGACCTTTTGTGAACAAGTACAATGCCTCTACCAATGAACTAGCGTTATGTATATCAAAGGATGCAGATCAAGCTGAAGAACATGGACCCCACCATCAAGAAGGAATTTTGTGAAATATACCATGCATAAGGAGACCCCACCAGCCACTGAAAAAGCATCGTTGCAAAAGGGAAGTATTTTGTGTTGGTTTGGTAAGCAGTGGTTACTATTTCTGCAAACTTTAATTCTGTTGTTTACAAATTTTCGATTTACTTGGAGGAAGGTATCATCATTAATGGAAAAAAAAGGTCAGAATCTTGGTCTTCGAGCTAGACCACAAGGCCAACAACGATGTTGGCTGGGAGGCCATCCAGGACCTCAGGGCCGAAGCCCCTCTCAACCTCTCACATTTCAGCGTAATCCACAAGCTAGGCAGCGAGGATATTGGCAATGTTTATCTAACAGAGCTCAAGGGAAATTGTACTTGTAAATCTCTACGAAGGCCATGTCTTTAGGATTGTAGACATGTTGCAATCTTGCTATACATTGCAACTGATGTATTTTTTGTCACTATAGTCCATCGCCTGCAATATATCATTAAAATATCCAAATGGGTGTGGGTTTTGAACTGCCAGCCAACATATCTCAACTGCCAGCCAAAATTCTCTGTCGTACAAAGTTGAGATCTGGTGCATGATTATTACACTAAAGATGTGAATATGTTGATCATATAGCCATTGGTATCCAATGAATTTATTTTCAAGTCAGAACTTTCATGGCAGAACTCATGAAGTGGTGTAATGACTGATATTTTTTTCCAGAAAAATCGACATTTACTTGCAACAGCAAAATATGATGGAGATCGTTTAGATCAATGGTGATCCTATTCTATTCTAAATCGACATGCACTCTGCCAAGGTTATTTGTTGTCAAGAATCATTTCTTCAGTCTCTTTGAAGGCGTTCTGGAGAACCTGCATTGTTTAAAGAAACAATATGGGCAAACTCGTGGTTTACACACGTTCCAAGACTGGAGCATGCAGGTATGAGAATCGGTGTTCAAGTCTGCATGTGTATCTGGAGATCCTGTCCACAATGTAAAGGGCCATCACCAAACCATGGAGCTTAATCGGTGCATGCTCCTGTCGAGGATTCTATAGTGATAGGTTGAATGTATTTATAAAGCGTTAGGCCATATGAGCCACCATAGGGACGAGAATTTTTCTTGGAGCACGCAGGTGAACATTCTCAGATTTGTTTGATGCCAAACATTTGTACGATGTGCAGTTATATTAACCTTTGTTTTCGGGAGCGTATCGATCATTTTAATGGTTTTGGCATAGAAACTCTATTACATGTTTTTGTAGTGGGCTTTGGGAGTTTACGTACTAGTGCATACTTTGTCCATGATGCACATTTTTGTAATGGGTAGCTAGAACCATAAGTGTTTCCCATTGGTGTTCATTTTGGCAGAAGAAATTGCCTTAAAATTCAATGTATTTACCATGTAAATTTTATGATGAGGCATTAAAAAAGGGGTTTTTAGCCACTCTAAAGTGAGAAAGAGAGTAGGCATTATTCCATCCCTAAGCCTTAATTGGCTTCTTTGTAATCATCATTGTAATCAGTGAATGAGGTGATTTGCCTAAGCCACTTTGGAATTCCTTGTAAACTTGATCAATGAGTATGATTATAAACTCTTGGAAAGTAAGGTACTTCAAAGATTTAATACATGTATCATCAGTTGTAGGTTGCAAGTTATGCAGATGTGGGATTCAACATTTCAGCTCCGAATAACATAGGTGAAGGAGACAAGGAATGTGTTTTTTTCCAGACATTTGCTTTGCAGCAGTTGTAGGTGTTGGCTTTGCATTCTAATTCCAAAGTACATGGGTGAAGGAGTCTTGAAGGAATGTGCCTTTTTAAGACATTTTCATATAGATAAAGTTGATACTTTTGGAGACCAAAAGGTTCTTTTGTGGGGTGGCCTAAAAATATCAATATGTGCAAAAAAATGAAGTGATCTCAAACAATTATCACTTTTACACAATTCCCTTCTATGGGGCTTGAATCATGACATGTGATTTACAAAGATGGCCACAATCGACTCACTAAAGGATTTTCCCCATTCCTTCAGTCATTATACCAAACATGTCCTCTTTACCAAGTTTTCCTTTCTCTGGTAGTTGGTTTCCTCTTGCTGGCGGTTTTACCTGTAGCACTGCTTGATTGGTTGTCTCCCTCGGAGGTGTCTGCTTGGTGTTCTTGTTCCTCTTTGGACGTAGATCTATATGCAAGGCCCAACAGGTGGCCTCATGATGTCCATCTCTACTACAATGGTTGCAGTAGCCTTTCTCCTTCAGAGGTGTATTTCCCCTGCTCCTTTCTATGTGTGGAGAGCGATCTTCTATCCTCATCTTTTTCCTGGTTTCCATAAACTTCCTATACTAGGATTTTCTCTTCCAACACTGGTACACTACGTGGTTATTCAATCCAAAAAAATTGCATGGTCTTCGATGCCACAAGCTCTTTTGTATATTATTAACATGCTTATAATCAAATGGAATTTTCGAGTTTCGATATTTCTTATACTTCGGTGAGTTGCCTCTGGAGGCATAATGGAAAGAAGAGGTGGCATCAACTCTTACATTGTGATTCTCATCTCTCCCTGGAGATGTCTCGAATCCTCGATCATGAGAAGTTGTGCTCTCAGCCTGAACTGAATCAATTTCATCTCTTAATGAACTATTGACTTCTAGAGTCTCAATGATTGTCCTGGGGTTTTCTTCCCAAGTGTTTTTGGATCTTTCTCCAACATCCTTTCGAACATAACCTATCCCGGCATATCGAGGCCAAACCACTGCCTCGATGGGATCCAAAATACCTTGGCCATTGGCTCCAATGCCTCCTCCTTCGTATCCCATTTTTCCCATCATATTTAATCCAATGCATGAATAATGTTGTTCAAGAACTTTAAAAGAGTCATCAACATTAATCAAGAAATGAAATACACATGGTTTATTTACCTCCATCCCAAAGTGGGACTCTTGGTCTGCTTCTCGTGATGTGTCCATTTTTTCCTGGTGAGAAGGATCAGTGGATGATGCTTCTAGGAATCCTCCTTGGTTTCTGGATGCCTGGATGTCATCTTCACTTGCTTGACAAAGTGTGCATGCATTTACACTATCATGCTCGAACCCATAATTGGTGAAGTTGCCATGGCCACAAAATGGTCTTGTCATCGTCTCATTTGTAGATCCTTCCCTTGTCTGTACGGATTGCTTTCATTCCTTATTCAAAAGATGTTGGGACCTTCTCATAAGTGAATACATAAGATATTCCTTCTCCTTCAATTTGGATTCAATAAGACTACTCACACTCATATCTCTCCATACATCAAGAAGGATAATTCCTTACATGAATAAGTCTCTCAATGCTTAGGAGTAATAGCATTATGGCTCTCTAACCCCACTCATTAATTCTCTATTACTCTCCTCCTACATAGGGCTCACATAAGGCTTTATATAGTTTTTTCCTCACTCTCTCTCTCTCTCTTAAAAAAGTGCATTAATTCCTAGATCCACAATAAATCTAATTACAAAAGAGGAAAAACAAGATCCATGAATGTAGGATCTCAAACTATCCTCAAGCATATAATGGGAAAAGTCTCAAAACCACCCATGGACTCTTCAACCATGCCCTTGATTCTCTCAACCTATAATTGAGAATACTGGAAAATTGGTGTGAGGTGGTTTTTCACATACAAACCAATTTCCAAAATTATAATTTAATGATAAATATGTGAGTCTAATTTCCCTCACAAGTATTAATCATTTTACATCAAAAGTGAATAATAATGTATGAGTTGTTCCAAAAGCTCATAAAGCATAATTAAATGCATGAGCATCTCATAAAAGCATAAAAGAAATGCATGAGACCTTTTTTTCTCACAAAGCATTAATAAAATGCATGAGAAAATAAAACTCATAAAAGCATATAAGTTCACCACTTTGTCACCAACTTCAAATCAACTTGGTGAACAAAGTAAAGTTCCTTCCATATGTGGAGATCCACCTGGATTAGAGGTGGAGATATATGTACCACATTTATTAACTTTACGCCTTTTAGAAGGCAACTTCAATAAAGACTCATGATGAGGTGGTAACTTCAACAAATGGCGAGACCTGCGAGGAGGTTGGTCTTGCTCCACGATGACTCAAGACTCAAGATATAAAACCAAATCTTAGGGCCAACTAATAGTCAGAGAGCACACCAAGATAAAGAAACAAGGCCAATGCACACAAACAGGATATAGTGGCTGAAAAGGGGCCTCCCTCACTAGAGTAGGTATGTCTCGCCCAAGATGGGCCTAAGACTCCCTTCAAAAGATTGGAGGTATCAGAATGAGTTATAAGGGCCCTCGTGGGCTTAACAACGTAGTCAGTTAGATCCCCCCGGAGAGGTAATCCTGCATAAATTCTATGTGTTGTTCGACCCTTATCTAACTCAGGGTACCTACAGAATAACCCCTACAATTAACCTATGTGGCTACCTATGTCAAGAAACTAGAGTTACCACAATATAACTAATGCAGATGAGAACAATCGTAAGTCCGGTCCACCGTATGGAAGGGGAACAAAGCCTGAAATCTTGAAAGCACCACCTCTCACGGAGGTAAAAGTACTAGAAATACCCCCAAATACGAAGAGAACCCTAGAAATATCTCTTACGCTAAGAAGGTATTAAGGGGCCATCTTTGCAACCATCTTTGTGAGACCTCGTGCTTAACTCCAATGTGAGTGGAGCCTCCTGCATCACTAATTACACAATAGATTTCACCACTCCCTGGTCAGATGCATATGTTTAGTTTAATATCCTTGGAGAAGTTCACCACTCCCTATGTTCTATACTTGTTTGTGTACATTGAAAAATAAAAACATTTCTAATCAATTTTAATTATTCAGCATTAATTTGAATGGCTTCTGCTTACTCAAGAGGTGTGGTCGTGAAACTGATGGTATTATGACTCAACATATAATAATAATAAAATATAAAACACTGTTAAGTACTAATCTTGAATTTCAAAGAGATGGTATGCTTCTAAATGCAAAATTTTCAATGCAATCTCTACAATTTCCATGAAATGCAATCTCTCCACATGTTTCAAAATCAATGAAAAGTAATCAAAAGAGAAAATTCCATAATGCAAAATGAGTAAATGTTTTTTGTATTTTTGATATAAAGAAAAGAAAATGCAAGGACTGAATAGCAGCTTCACATGCAGACCCTACTGCAAACAAAGAGAGACATGCCAAGTAGGATACCGAGAAGCAAATACTCAGACCAATGTTCAAGGACAACCAATGAAAAGGATGATAAGGAAGAATACCGCCCAAAAATTGAACAATAAGAAGGCTTCCTATCACTCTGTAAGCACTTACCAGTCATGACAGAGACCTAAGAAGACTCAACAACCAACCAAACTTATCCAACAAACACCAAACTCAGCCAACAAGACTAAAGCGCTGATGTACGCGACTGTTTGAGAAAAAATTGCATATGTACGCACCCTCAAAGAGGAGAACTCGTGTATGTACATTTTTTTCAAGGGAAAAACCGCGTATACCTAGTAAAACATTGCCAGGGAAAGGTTTAAGCCAAGAAAATCAGATGCAAAGTAAAAATAGGCTGTCAAGCAATCAAGCGACAAGGAAACTCAAAATAATAGAGAGCAAATCAAGGAGAAAAACACTCCAAACCTAAAAAATAAATAAAAAAATATCAATCCCTAGTATGGTTGCCAATTATATTACAAGGGAAAACTCTCTATGGCATGGGGTAAACCACAGCAAATGGAATGACACGTAGAAATCAACCCTAATCCCAAGTATGATATATAAATGAAATTTTAACAAGACAAGGGCAAGAGTCTACCTCGTCTGGGAATTTGATGAAGAACACCGTTGAGCATGCAACTCAAATATTTATACCTACAACTTGTCCTCAACAACCAATATATGCAAGCATATGGTGGCAATATATAATGTTAACATATAGATTAACACAATCCATTAACATACATGAAAAATATGCCCATGGAATAATAATTAGAATATTTGCAAGATATCAATTGGACGAGAAAAGAGTATTTCTATTAAAATAATTAACAGAAGTATATAGGTGACAAACTTCTATAACGACACATATCGGAATTGAGAAACTAAGTACCTCCAACTAGTCCTCCACCACTTCAATCCTCCACCAAAGGAAAGCTCATATAAAGGAGCCAATGAGGTTATCCATCACAAAGAAGGAAGAGCTTGGGGTATGAACAAGGGATTCAGAGTTCCAAGGACAAAGGAATGCTGACTCAATATGAATTGAAATTTATCCAGAGTGTCTTTTCTCTCAAAGTTGAATTGTTCCAATCCCTCAAGGCTTGGATATGGCTTGATTTATAGCTTTCAAATGGAACTTAAGGGTCAATTCAGATCACTTCCAGTATATGGAAGGTCAAGAATCATGGATCTTGTGACATGGCATGGAAACCCAACATAATTTTTAATTTTGAGCACCAAACCTGATGTACGCGAATTGTAGTGGAGCAACTTGTGTATACACATGTTGTCTAACGGATAGGGCACGCATATGTGGAAAATTGTTATCTCATCCTGGTATCCCAACCTTGCATGGTTAGCCTATTCTCCTATGATTTCATCTCCAACAATTGTTCCTCAATGGCAACAATGGCAACAACTTCCTTTCCTATGAATGGTTCTTCCTCCTTTGATGGCTCAGGAGCTCAAATGGAAATGGATCCTTTTGTTGTGGTCACCTTCTCATGTTGGATATTCCATGGGAGATAGCGTGGAAAATGGATCTAGATATATCACTCTTCCCTCTAATGGTAATCCAAGTAAGGCCTCTTTCAATGATATTGTGAAGAATGTATCGCATTCTCCTCGTCTTTTTGTTCAGAAGGCTATGTCCATAACTATTCCTATTGTAAAATATGTTGTAGTCTAGGTGACATTTTACAATACCAATGGTGTTGTGTGTTTCTTCAATAGTCTCTGGCCTCATTTAGTTCATTTTCACAAATTGATTTCAAACTATTGGAAACCTTATTTAAAGGAGGAGGATTTCATTTATCCATGTGCAAGGGGCTTGTTACACATTATTTTGGTCACCCTTGTGATCATTGATGATATGTGTACTATTTAATTCTCTGTTCCCTAAAGCTATTGAAGAAATGAGACTTATTTATTCTAAAAAATTGGGTATCTTATTATCATGCAAATGCTTGTTTCTTGACAGGTTTCTGACTAATGCGCTCCTTGTTCTCGACACACACATTCTACAAAGTATTTCAGTTGTCACATGTTCCAAATTCATACTTTGGGGGGGAATTTTGTTACACATTATTTTGGTCACCACTATGATCACCGATGATATGTGTACTTACTTCTTTGTTCCCTGAAGCTACTAAAGAAATGAGACTTTCTCCCTGGGAAATAGAATCATCTTTATTTTATTAAAAACCCTACCAAAGAAGATCGTTGCACCTTGCCAAATGTTTAGGGTGAGACGATGCTTGATCATCACATGCTGCACCATAGTGGGTTGCGGCGTCATCACAGGTTTCTTGTGTTTAGGGTGCGATGATGCTCAAGCAAAGGAAAAAGGTGAAATTCTCAAAGGTTCTAGAATGGAATCTTTGGAAGGATGAGGTGGCCTCTGATTTGTTTGGATATTACTCGCTTCTCTGATTTAGTGGAATCATCCTAATCTCTTCATCCATCCCTCTTCACTCTATATAAAGAGGGATCTCTCATGGGAAAAGTTAGGCTGGCTTATGCATGAAGAATTATGTTGAAGATTGTATTTGTGATAGCTTTGATTTAGCCTTCCAAGTTAGGTTGTGAATACTCTTCATCAAAATCATTGGAGAAAAGGCATGTGTGTTGAGGAAAAGTACCATTAGAAGGGACCTTGCAACATCAAGGCATAGTTTGTATTCTCCACTTTCATCAATATAATGTGGCAATACATTTATTCCCTATAAAAGTGTCTTCATTTTTATTGTATAACTCCTTGATCTTATACATAGATTTCCTTGGAATATATATATATTGTTTCTCTCTTTCTTTGTTGGCTTGTGTATCATAATAGGTTCAATATCCCACAAGTCTAAGGATGGAGCAAGGATGACTCTAGAAAGGATCAAAAAACGTTTAAACGGTATGTCATTTATCCCTCTTCAAATTAGTTTATATCACAATGAAATCTAAGGAGAAGCTTTTATTCTGCTATGTTTTGTTCTAATTTCTTGTTGAAGTTAGGGAGATCAGTTTGTTTCTGAACTTAACGATTTTTCCGATAACATGGGTTCTCCATTTTTGAGTTTTATCTTGTAGAATACAAGGATTTGATTTTAAACTCTAGACCATGGTTTTGTGGAAATTTGGATGAAACCATGGATTCCATCCTTTCACCCAATGATAGATAACCTTCCTTCATCTCATGTGTGGGTTAGAATTCAAAATCTTTCTTTTTATTTTTTGGTTTCAAAATCTTTAAGCCATTAGAAAATCCCTTGTAAGATACTATTATGGAATCTTTGAAACAAAGAATCGAAGCACTATTACATACACCCAAATATGTGTGGAAATGGAATTCAACAAAGGGTTTCTGACATAAATAATTTTGATAGGTGAAAACTACTCCTTGACTCAAAAGGTTGACTATGAACATGTTTCTTTCCATTGTAAATCTTGCTTTGAAACATGGAATTTAGTAGCAAACTATCTAAAAGGGCCAAGGAAAGTTAGGAAGCACCAACAAAAACCAACTTGGTGGGTTGGATCCAAGGAAGAACATCAATTCATTAACAAGGAAGATCCATATGAATTGAACCCTCCCATGGAAGAGCCAAAAGTGGATCTAGAGGAAATTAGAGACACACCAATGGATTCAGAGAAAATTAGTGATACTCCATCAAAATAAGACCATACATCGTAGAAAGGATCGACACAACAAGGTACTGTGGAAAATAATCATGCTCTTCCTTCATATCTGGATTAGGATGTAGATACCCCACATGACTTTTAAACTAAGGTGAGTTGGGAAGATAAGGTTGAAGAAGAGGAGACAAAAAAAAAATAGAACCCCCATATCAAGACAATTCAATATTGGCAAGAACAAACATTACCCCATCAAAGACAAAGGAAGCTTGTACAATAGTAGAAAAGAAGAAAAAATATCCTTCAATTGCACAACCAATGGTGACAAGAAGCAAGCATGTAATCTAGTTTAGTCATGAATTACTTATGTCTTTTATTATGTCAAAAAGTTTTCAGAATTTACTCGTGTAAGAAATATCGATATGTAGTTTTTGTGGACATAAATATTTTATGTATTCGGAAAACAAGAAGCTAGCAATTTTTCGTAAAACCTAAGGCTAGCAATTTTTCTTAAAATCTAAGGATATCAATTTTTGTAATATTACTATGAGCCTCGATCACAATTCTTTACAACATAAATATCTCCCAATTATGGTTTTAAAAACAAAATTGAATGACTATTTCAAATATTCCTTGAAAGCCCGTTCCCGATGTTACGACAGATCGGAAGAGCGTCGTAACATCGGG